>KZ826332.1:0-19748 GCA_003184635.1 Aspergillus sclerotiicarbonarius CBS 121057 | reverse complement strand
GGTGTTTGCCACTATCCCAAGAGTTTGATCGCAAATGGTTTAACAATATGTTTTCTCTTTCCTTGCGACAACCGCATGATCCGAGTGGGTCTGAGGTCTTGCTAGAACTTTGAACCCCTTTTTCAGATATCACCAAAAAGAAAGATGCAGCCTAGGAGCAGATAGCTTCTCGGTATCTACACCCCGGAGTTTCGAGCGGCTGCAATGCAAAATGAATATATAAAAACATACAACAGAAGGGATTCGCTGGTGGTCACCCACCCAACTACTAACCTCCCGGCGTGTGGCTTGAGTACGGCTGAGCGGACGGGAAGCCCTATTTTCCACACCCTGTGGTCGTATGTACAAGCTATGACCACACTTTGAATCATACGATACAGATACCAAACATAAAGTTCCGACACCTTGAAGCTGCTATGACTTATCCTCGTTCGTTTGATATATCTTCAATTCAGTGTCCCGGATGGAAGATCCCAAAGTGCAATTGGCCAACAACTCCACAAACCCCGACTTACATGGCTTCTGGGTGTAGGCTCTCCATCAAGAACTGCTACACCTTTACCAGATGATGGATCCAGAGACGAAAGCAGTGACGTCCTCGAGGTTCAAAGTGGAGATCCCTTCAGTCAACAGCGAGACATACACATTCGAAAGGATATGTTGGCGGAGAGCTACTGGGGCAAGGGTGCCTGGAGAGAAACCCGGGTACCATCAGCTCATCCACTCCCCTTGGCGGGGAACTTTCAAGGATGTCGGTCTTTGGATCGAACTCGATGGCCATTCTCTAGACGGGCTCATTACTTATGCTTATCATTCCCCGCTTCTCTGCGGGCTCTGGCGACTCTCTCTACTCCATGCTCCGCTGGAGACAGTAAGGCCGTGACCGTAAAGATGCATATCAAGATGCCATCGACAAGATATAAGAGCAATTGGGATTTGTTACGTCCAAGTTGGAAGAATCTAGATTTTGGTGAACTCTGGCCGAGTTTCTGGAATTCCTGGGATCATCCCTGCAGGAGCACGGCCCTGGGTAACATTCAAATGCCCCCAGGCATTCCAGGAATCGAGATATAGAGAAGGGAATTGGATATCTAACAGGCATCATGACTGATAAGTAACCTAGCCACCCACACAGCAGACACAATGAATTCAATAGGAGGGACGACGGCCCTATATATTTTTGGATTTTCTTCCAGCTATGGAGTATATATCTCCACCATCTACAATCACACGTTCGTATTGTTGCCCGATCAAAAGCGTCCAAACAAAACAGGAGCGGAGGCCAAGCCAAGGAATGGCTGATATACCAGCCTTATAATGACAGCCATGTATTTATCTATTCACAAACATTGGATACAGCCCTACGTAGTAAAAAAACAAGGCTTCCTTGAGCTAGGCAAAAAAGAGAAAAAGAAATGCTCCCACGCGGATTTGAACCGCGGACCTCATGATTACTAGTCATGCGCTCTACCAACTGAGCCATAGGAGCCACTTGATATGATTGGCTCTGCACTTTTTAACTTATGATCAAACAGCTAATTAACCATATTTACAAAGAACATTGGATGCAGCCCAATAGTAAAAATACCTCATTAACCACATCTTTAAAGTTCATCAAAGCCACCAAAAATAGCTTCAATGATCACAGAATGCACGATTAGGTTGCTTTGCAGCCCAGAGTCCGTCACTGCACCGGCAGGGAATCTGGACTGGGGTCGATCGTCCGGCGGTGTAATGCTAGGTGGGGGGGGGTCAGCATGTTCAGGATAGCATCCTACTTATATGCATGAATGGTTGACGACCGCGACGGTGCCAGACACCCCAGCACAACCTGACCTCAAAGGATGCACCCCCGATTTTGATCCTTGTCCTCGCCAGACCTGGATGGATGGATTGCATGCACACAAGTACCAGACCAGTAGCCGGCCTAAACAGGCAAGGCGGGCTGCCCCCGAGGCCACCCACACCTTGTCGGCCTATGAGGTAATTGCACAGCAACCACGTCCCCGTGATTGGCGCCGCCGGGGTCCAAAGGCACATGACCACAGCCCGGCTGACACTCCCCGATTGGGACCCCGAATCGTCCTGAGGCTGGAATCTCGACCCCGGAATTTTCAGGTGTCGAGGCGACGGGTTCCCTCCGGCGGCCGAAACCGACCAGAACCGCACCGCCAAGGCGAGTCTTCGTCCCGACACTTTTTTCTCTCTGATCTCCGGATCCGTGCCATCAATCACCAGATCCATCGTCCGTCATGGCCACAATGGGTGCTGTCCCCCAGTATGGGCAGCTGATCCGGTCCAGTAAGTACCAAATCCCACCTCGGTCTCATTTTTGGTCCCCCCAATTCTTACCTCTCCGCGCAGTCTCTGCAGCCCGGACCGGCCTCACCTACGTCCCTCGCCGCACTCTCGCCTACACCGTTCCTCGTCGAGCCACCGAAGACGGTCCCAACGGTCCCAATGACAAGCCCAAACCCGAGTCCAACCCATCCACCTTGTCCTCCATCAGGAACTTCTTCTTCGGAGGCAAGTCCGCCGGCGCCAAACCCAAAGCCCGCAGAACCTCCGCTCCCCACAAACGTGAAGGTTCCCTGAGCGCCGACTCCATCTTCGCTGAGGATGAAGCCAGCCCCAAGCTTCTCGCCTCGGGCCGTACCCCGGCCGGACGCAAACAAGCAGGCCCCTCCGAGGACGGAGAGCAGGATGTCGACTATGGGGTCGACCACCGCAACCGGGACACGATGCACACGGTGCTGGACCCCAACCCCAAGGCACGGATGCGCTGGGAACGCAGGGTGGTGTCTCGCGAGATTCGTCGTCGGGGCCGTATCTCCACGAGTGAGTTGATCATGCGGACGGAGCGCGAGTCCCTGTCCAAGTCGCATTGGTTCAAGACCTCCGTCAAGAAGCTGGGACCCCTGGCTCGTCAGATTGCCGGCAAGAACATCGATGATGCTATGCTGCAGATGCGTCTCAGCAAGAAGAAGGCCGCCAAGGAGGTGCTCCAGCATCTCGAGCATGCCAAGAACGTTGCTGTTGTTCGCTCTGGTATGGGGCTGGGTGCTGTTGAGGGCAAGGTGGTCCAAAAGCCCGTCACTATCACTCTTAAGACTGGAGAGCGCAAGACCATCTCCGACCCGACCTCCATCTACATTGCACAGGCATGGGTGAACCGTGGACCGTACGGATACGACTACGACCATCGTGCGCGCGGCAATATCAACATCATGCGTCCGCCGTACACCTCGCTGTCGGTTGTGCTGAAGGAGGAGAAGACGCGTATCCGGGAATGGCAGAACCGGGAGGCCGAGGAGCTGCGCAAGCGCAAGGCCCAACTCTGGACGCAGCTGCCGGACCGCAAGATCACGGCGCAGCAGCAGTACTACAGCTGGTGATATCGAAGTGTATGACACCGGGTGACTGACATGTTTGATTATTTTCTTTGGCGTTGTTTTGTGTGTTAATATCTAGACCTAAGAAGCCTCGATCTGTGATTCCAGCATGTTTTACAACTATTCCGTTTGACACCACCACCTCTTACCCAGGAGGGGGTCGTTAACCAAGAATTCAATGTGTACAATACAAATATATACTCTTCTTTCCATCCCCCCATCCCCCATCCACCCACCTCCCTACCTCCCTCCCCCCTCCCATTGAACCAAAACTAATTAATCTATTTCGGCACCGGAAACCACGGCTCAACCACCATCTGCGGCAACGGACCCTCAACCCTCTCCCCCCTAACAAGAACAGGAATAACGCCCCCGGTCTCCAAATCAAACCTCCGATGGCCCAAGACATTCAACAAGCTCGTAATGGCGCCCGAATGCGCCGTCAGCGACAAAACCACCATCTCATCATTCGTAAAGATATCCTGCAGTAAATCCCGGAACCGTTTGTCGCGCGCGGAATTCGATTCCCGGAGTACGGCGTCATAGAGTTCGTCGGTCTCGGTGAACCCGGGCTCGATTATGTAGAGTGGGTATTCGGCTTCGATGGCCGATTTGCTGGATCGGCTGTCGCAGGTGTGTTGGCCGATGGTTTCGCGGAGGAGCTGTCAATTACATCCCATTTGGTTAACAACTTACCTTTGAATATAATTCATATGTGCATGGAGAGAAAAAAAAGAAGGAAAAGGGAAAAGGGAAAAGGAAAGGGGGAAGAAATACCTCCTTAACAAGCGGCCTAAACGGCTCCGTGCCCTTGACTCCCAACCCAGAGAACGTAATATGTGCTGTCTCCAGACACCGATTCAACGGACTCACGTAGAAGGATTCCGGGGTGGGAATGCCGGTTTTGATTTGCTGGGACCAGGTGGAGTGGGCGGTGCGGGCTTGCGATTTCCCCGTTTCTGTCAGTCGGGCGTCGATCCAGCTTTCCGTGGAGGTGCCGGGGAGGAGGGAGTAGTGTCTCTATTTAATTTCCCCTTACATGTTAGTATATGATTGGTTGGGTGGGTGTAGATTCTGGGTTGGTATGGGAAAAAGAGGTGCCGGTGGGGGAGGGGACGTACATCCCATTCCAGCGTGCCGTATTCCCGTTCCGCGACATTATGGTATCCCTCGCCGTGGCGGCCGAGGAAAAGGACCTTGTAGCATGTGTTTTGGTCGGCGGTGTGGTTGAGGGTGCGGATGTGGTGGGCGAAGCGCTCCCAGGGGGTTTTTGTTTCGGGATCTGGGATGTTGGTGTCTGTGGGGTAAGGGCGGGGGATGAGGCCGAAGTTGGAGGATGCCTGGGAGTAAGTAAGGTTAGTTTAGGGGTAAGTTTGATTGGAAGGGGACGGACGTAGTCAAAGGTGCTGGCGTCGGTGGATGGCTCGCTTTGGTAGAAGAAGCCTGGCACGGTGGAGAATCGCCAATGCGATTCGGAGGAGGTGGAGGAGGCCATGGGAAATTCTATGGGGGAGATGGAAGAAGGAGTTCTTCTGGATGTTGGAAATTGGAATTGAGAGATGGATCGGGATGGATGGGTCTGAGGCCCGCGGAGGTCGGAACTGGAGGGCTGGTGATTGGTTGGGGCGGTTGTATAGCTGTGGGGACATACATTAGGAACGGTGATCAACTACTACGGTTGTCTACATCTACTGGTCGTGGCTACTTTCAAAAGAGTTGTAGGCACTGAGTACCAGCATAGTCAGAATCAATATTTCTGGTCTAGCAAGACTTGGTATCAAGGAAAAGCAAGCACCGCTAAATAACTCGACAATCAAATAAAAATCTCAATCAACACGCCAATGTAGGTATCATCAACACCACCTCAGTCCTTTCCCCGTAAGCCAATGCTTTTTGGAAGAGACCATGACGGATTTGCCAAATCTGGAGAAAATTCCACATCTGCCAAACCATGAACTCAACCGAGAAGCGAAGAAGATCGATAATTCCAGGAAGCCAGAAACCGGAAACACGCTTTGAAGTACCCGCGAGACAACAGTCCTCGACACAGACCGGTCGTGGACATCGTTGGCTTGTACATCCAAAGAACGGTTGGTCGACACGTGTCGGGAGGACGTTGCTTGGTCGCCCAATTCGGTAGACCAGACATGCTTGCATGTCTCGTATATTGTCCGGGTTCTCCGTTCTCCATGGTCGGCGTTGGGTATGGATCTGACAACAGGGGCCTGGGCGGATGCTCTGGACGGAGAGCTGGCAGTCGAATCGACTGCTGCCTTGGGCCTGTATATGACTGATGTCTCCACTGACGCGCGCCAGTGGGTCGAAACACCCTGGACCGTCGATAGACGGCCTGATGCTTGGACTTGGCGAGGGCCATGGATTGCAGCATGCGACATCTGGCCCGTTTGGCTTGATGTCGAAGAGGTTTGCAGTCTCCTCGACATGGAATGGACCAAGTCAGTGCCGCGACAGGACACCGGTGACCTCGGAGGTGCTGGCTGGCCCGTATTCGGACAGCCAACAGCGCCGTGACGGCTTGCAACTGGCTCGACCGAGCGTGGCGAGTGGTGTCCATATCGAGGATCCATCGAGGAATTGGTGCTTGAGACACGGTTGGGATGCCGAAGCTGGACGGATTGATCATCCCTTGGCCCCAAGCCTCCTGCCGGTTGCGAGACAGGTGACTTCTTGACGGATGCCGGTGTCGTCCTCAAGAGAAGTTGTTCCTTGCCAGGGTGATGGACATGCAGTTGTGCATTGGCGGTCGACATGACTGCCATATCGGCAGTAGAAACAGCCTGTTGGCTGAGAACGGCACGAGAAGCGGCCTTCTCAAGGCAGTTGCACTATACCTAGATCAGCATATGGAATCCCAGTCTGCCATGACGGCTTCACTCACTCGCTTATGTTGTTTCCTGTGCTTCTCGCAAGCACCGTATTTCCGAGCCTTGATGTAGTTCTCTTTCTGGGCTTGCGACCGAGGCTTCTGTTTTCTTGGAAGGTTGGTGGTCGTGTTCATGTTCAAGTCGAGCACCAGTTCCATCCCTCCAACTGCGGGTTCAGGGTTTGAGGCAGGTGTCCGGGCTGTCTCGGATGGGGGAGAGGTCACTGGAGTTGCACAAGTACCACTCTGCGAAACGCTTCCCGCAGATTCGGACCAGCGAGGCGACGGGAATGTCGTGCTCGAGTTTGACGACAGCTCCAGGTCCTGCAGCGCTGCTTCTTGTAGACGCTGCAAATGGATAGCAATCGACGCTTCCATGCGCTTCTCTTTGATGGACAAGGCGGCTGGATCGGCAGCGGCCTGTACCTCCACCATTTGTCGGATGCTGGTATAGAATTGGTCGTCAGCACCGCTCATGTCCTGTAGCCATGGGTCGTAGAGTCCCGACCCGACCAGCCCTTGATTAGGTGATGGGGGCTGCGGGTGGAAGGCCCCGGTAGGATCTAGCATAGGTTGCGAGGCATCCAATGCATGTCCCACGTATCCTTCACAAGGCGCGTCGTAGTTGACGATATCCGCGAATAAATCCTGGCCGCAGACCCCAGGGGTTGGTCCCCAGTTGCAATCATCAAACTCCGCAAAGGTCAGATCCAGATCTTTGGGAGAGATTGAATCAACCGAAGTGGGGTTGCTTCCCAGTCCTCCATAGGGGATGTCGAAGTTGTCAAAGTCAAACCACTCTTCGCTGGGAGTGGAGTGACCGATGGACTGGAGCAACTGGTCGGCCGCCATGATCGAACGAGTGTCGAGGCCTTGGGGGAGATGGGCAGCCTGGGGATTCAGGGTGACTGAAGGACGATGCCTGATAAGGAAAGACGGTAGATAATGAATAACCTTTCCGACGGTGACTCACGTCAAGCCCGTTACTTGGCAGTCCCTGGAGATGCGGCGAGGCACACAACAAAGGAAGGGAACTCTCAGAAAGGTCCTTGAAGAAGGAATGAATCAGGCAGAAAGGGAGACGGAGTGCGAAGGATGAGGGACCAGCGGTGGTACAGTCTTACATACAACCGGCTGGGCGAGGCTCATCTCCCCCAGCCTGCCGCTAGGCCTTTTTCGAGACCCCGACGCTCGGCCGCTAAGCCCGATTGGGACCCCGACTTCCACGCCCCGCGGCCGGATCATCCATCTTCCGAGTGTGCATGATGGGCGCACTGCCACCATTCATTTATTTTTAATTCTTATGACCCTGTAGGATCCTAGAATGTACGGAGTAGACACGGAGAAGCAGCGGGAATTGCATCATAGCTCACTAGCTGCATAGCTGATCAGGCGATGCTCACACCGCTCACGTCTTGTCCATTCTGCAGTCTTAATTGAGACTAGCTCTTTGATCTCTTTCGGGTTAGGCCGGTCTAGCCAAGCTCTCTACAACGAACAGGCGTTCATCCACGCCGATATCACCAATCGTGATATCGACACTGATATCCGGGGAACCATGAATTGGCCCGTGCCGGTACTCAGTACACGCCAGGCCAACATGGTCATGTGACCACATATCACGTGATATATCTCCTTGATGCCTGAATAGGTGCCTTGGGATGCCTTGTAGTAGATATCGTCAACATCTCGCACTTCTTACGTAGTTTCCCCTCGAAAGGGGAGAAAAAGAAGACTTCCCCTGCGCGGACTCGAACCGCGGCCTTCTCCTAAGAATAAGAATAAGTGGAGCGCTCTACCACTGAGCTACAGGGGCCTTGAGTACTGAGTACAACCCAACTTGGAATTTCTCGAGCACAGCATCCCGGGAAAACAGAAAAGAAGGACCCTGTGTAGACAGGAAGTCTAAGAATAGCGATTGCAAGGATAAGGTGGAGCGCTCTGTTACTGAGCTGCCGGGGAGTTTCATATAGGTTATAAGTTATTATAGATTATACCTTGTCCTGGAGATTGAAAGGAAAGTTAGTTTTATAGTATGCTCCACAAACCAACAATTTTATCGTACATATATCCTTTTGAGCATGCTTTGAAAGAGAGAAACTTCTGTTCCAGTGCACTCTACTCTAGCCCAAGTCGAAGCCATCCAGACTTGAACATCGTCCAAAACACAGCACATTAAACATGAACAATGAGCTCTTTTGGCATCATACAAATAAAGAATAGCATTAGAAGAGCTGATAAAAAGCCGACTTAAGCGTAGACCTAGATTCTCGATCTGGTAGATTATCAAGTCCCGCATACTCTTGCGAATGGAGTGGACGATATTGTACTAGTTGACCCTTCTTCCAATTTGTGGCGACTAAAATAACCATGGAAGCAATGTATTATATTTGAATGTAAAACAAATTGGCTTTGATGATTTTTGCCGGGTTGTTCTATAATGAGGAATGATAAAGATCTGGATGAGGATGACTATATTGGGAGTCTTACGAATCTCTACAAATACCATAGCCATTAACACACCAACAAAGATACATGTGTGAATGAAAGATATAATGGTCTGAAACTTCATAATGAAAGAAACAAAGCTTTGTTTCATCTGCGTTGCTCCACAAACGCATCTATCTGATCATTTCTTTATCCATTTCATAGTTATTCTATGCTTTATAACTCCATAGCTTTGTCCGGTCCTTATCTGCTTATCCAGTCCTACAAGTGCGGCACATCAAACTGTCAGTCCAACAAAGACATAGCTACATGTCTGATCCAAAAATATGCAACGAATAAAGCAGGTTTCAATAGGCGGTTGTTCATCATCCTTTGATACATCTAAGCTATAGCCCCCTCTAACAACTAATCAAAGCAACACCATTCTACTAAGTTTCCAACATGGAAGACACCGAGTACTTAATCCCCAGATGTAACCTAGATGAAGCCTGTATTCATTGCAAAACAAGACAGACAAATTAAGACAGCGGTCAAAGTATCATCATCATCACCATGACCGGTTCAAAATCCACCACTCCTGAACCCTTAGCCCCCCCGCCTAAAACGCCAGATCAATCCCAGTCCAAAAAGACTCGAAAGCGGAATCGAAGCGAACTCGAGACGTCTCCTACCAGAAAACGCCCCAAGACTCAAAACCGAGCTGCGTCTTCTGAAATATGTGCCGAAACCAACACGCCGGGTCTCCAACTCACCTACGAAGAATATCACCGACAGAGAGATGAAATCCTGAGTGCGATTATCTTCGACCTGAATCATGTGGCAGCGACTCAAAAAGCCTGCAGAGAGGGGGCCCCGGATAAAATCACGAAATTGTCCTATCAGTCGCAGAAGACTTATGCAGCCTTGGTCGTGGAGAGGGCTGCCACTCGTATCTCGGGGTGTGAGGATAAGTTCAATCCGGATTACAGAGAGCGAGAAGCGCACCGCCTGGAAATGGTTGCTAAGAAACTCGGCTGGAGAATGCTTGCGATCTGTGCGTATGCGGAGTCCTTTCGAAGACTGTGTCGAGAAGAGGAGGATCGATGGTTGTGGGGGTGCGTCTACACGAAGATTCGGGACTTCGCGTACAATATTGAGCTCCAGGCTTGCCTGCACGCTTTGGATTGGCGCAGCTTGTTGCTTCCGTACTGGAAGGAGGGCAGTCTGCCCGGACTAAAAAAAGAAGCCCTGGGGAGTAAGAAAAAGCTCGCCGAACTCGCCAGTACCCGTCCCCATGATATCGTCATTGATCCCGTGAAAAAGACTTTTCGGAATCCGGTCTACAAGAATCGTATCCAGAGAGATGTGGACGCCAGTACCTTCGACCCCAGTGATTGGGTCGCAGAACAGAAAGGAGATCCGAGGGATCCGACATTGCGGGAGAACGATGCCAAGTTCACTTGGTATGGATCATGCGATTTGTGCGCTTCACCAGGGGTTTGCAGCTGCCGACTGAAGAGGAGTCCGTCGGACTATGTCCAGCTGGTCGAGGCCGGCACCAAAGGAGTCGGGGTGCGCGCTCTTGCCAACTTCAAGGCAGGCGATATTCTGGGCGAATTCGTCGGGAAAATCATGCCCCCGAATTATCGGGACGACAATGTTTATGCGCTTGAAGTACAGCCCAAAACTTGGCAGAGAATAGACGGTTCGATTGCTCTGATTTCTCCCAAGGAATATGGCAACTGGACTCGGTATCTCAATCATTCGTGTGACGCCCACACGGTATTTGATGCGAGGACGGTTGGAGACCGAGTGATCATGACGGTCGAGGCCAGGAAGGACATTGCTATTTTTGAGGAAATCACGGTTAACTATGGGAATGGATACTGGACGACGCGGACGTGTAGGTGCGGAGCGGAGAATTGTGTCGAGGAGGTGAAGAAGGAGAAGGAGAGGAAAAGAAGAGAAAAGGAGGCAGCTCAAAGGATGATAGAAGAGGAGGAGAAGGAGAAGAACAAGAAGAAGAAAAAAAGTAAAAAGCAACCAAGTTAGTGATGAATATGATCTCGGTTATCCTCGGCCCCCTGCAGTTGGCATCAATGCCAACCCTAAGCCAGTCTCCGGAGCTTCCTTCCCCCTGCCGGATCTCTGCCTTGTACCTCAATCGAAGACATTGCTGTACCCTCCCTGAAATCTTGAAGATCGGTCGAAATTGAGCTGCAGGAACTAGTTCCCGAACAGGCAATCCCGCTGCATGAACCCCGCACGGCGACACGTGAGGGGTTTCTTACGGCCATCTGCCATCTGCCATCTGCCATCTGCCATCTGGCCCATCATCTACATCGCCTTCTCAATCCACCCAATCTTCTTTCTGCAATTGACAGACCAACTCCCACTTCGCCCTCCCTTCTGACCACGCTCGCGTGGCGCCATCAGTAAGCCACCCGCGTGCAATCCCTGGCTAAACCAATCCGGGCCCAGTCCGTGGGGAGCCAGAAGCAAGGGGCAGGTACTTATTAGTGACGAAATCAGACCCTCCGACAAGGTTATCTCGCACTTGCAACGTGCTATGAAGATACTTTGGCAACGGTCCAGATGCGCATTTCGTCGGTCAGTTGTAGGGGGCCCCTTCGGGGACCGTTCCTGAGGAACGGCTCATGCCTTGCGAGGAGGCCCTTCCTGTCAGTGTCATGGTCTGGGAAACGGGGCCTGCTGACAGAAAGCTATTCTCGGGGTCCTCTGGAGGTAGGCACAAACCATGTCATTGCCGATTGACCAGGCACCATGCTAATCTGCTGACGTGATTCAAGCCTCCGTTGCTGGAGACTACTGTCGGGGAGCACTTTGCAAAGATTGTCAACTTGCATGGCGATAGACCCGCGTATGTTTGTCTGGGGCCCTTCAGGATAGCCTACTGACTATGGCCAGTGTTATCTGCAAACATCAGAATGATCGAGTGACCTACGCTGCCCTCGATGCCAAAAGCAATTCTCTTGCGCGTGGTCTGGAGTCCATCGGCGTACGGACGGGTGACCGTGTGGGTGTCATGCTAGGAAACTCCATGGAACACGCCATTGTATGCTGCCATCGAGCCCCCTGCATTAGCTATCATACTTACAACCTACCCCCGACAGGCAACCTATGCGCTGTTCAAGCTTGGCGCAATCCTGGTAGGCAGAGCTTGAATCTCACCAGGGCTATGTTCTGATCCAGCCTAGGTACCTATCAACCCGTCATTCAACGCAACGCAGGTGGTTTCCGCGCTGGCCCATCTTGAGGCCAGCCATCTCATCCTCAGTGCCGAATCCAATCTGCCGCGGAAAGATCCAAGGAGTAACATCCCACTCCTCAAACATCTTGTCAAAGACCTCTCTAAGCCGAGCATCGAGTCAGAAGTGGTTCCCACGCTAAAAGGCATCGTCCTCGTCGAGAACTCATCTGGCCGCGTCAACATCTCCGACTTCAGGGGCCTTACAGCCTACACATCGCTCGTCTCCGACGCCCCGTCTGACAGAATCTCTCTGCCACCTCGCCATCTCTCTCCCACCGACATTGTCAACATTCAATTCACATCCGGAACAACAGCAATGCCCAAAGCAGCATGCTTAAGCCACCGATCTATTCTAAACAATGGCTCCCAAATTGGCGACAGAATGCGCCTTACCCCAGAGGACATCGTGTGCTGTCCTCCCCCACTCTTCCACTGCTTTGGATCCGTACTGGGATACATGGCCACCGCCACCCACGGCGCAGCCATCGTGTTCCCCGCAGAATCATTCAACGCCCGAGCATCCCTCCAAGCTGTCCAAGAAGAAAAATGCACTGCACTATATGGCGTCCCGACCATGTTCCTCGAAGAGCTCAGCCTCCTCGACGATGGCGAAATCCCGAACGAGGGGTTCCAGTACCTAAGAACCGGCATCGCAGCCGGAAGTAGCGTCCCCGCGGAGCTGATGAAAAGGTTACACAAGGTGCTGAATCTCACGGAGCTCACGATCTGCTATGGAATGACCGAGACCAGCCCTGTCTCTGCGATGACCACGACGGACGACCCCATCGACAAGCGGATCAGTTCCGTCGGCAAACTACTCCCGCACGTCGAAGCAAAAGTCGTGAGCCTGGAAGATCGCAGGCAAATCGTACCCATCAATGTTCGCGGAGAGCTAGCAGTGAGTGGGTATCTTCTGATGAAGGAGTACTGGAACGACCCGGTCAAAACGGCCGAGGTCATGGTTGCCGACGAAAATGGGAAAGTATGGATGCATGTAAGTGCCACACTACCAGAATCGTCAGAGCAACCCTCACTAACCCAATCCAGACCGGCGACGAAGCCTCCATGTCCCCAGACGGCTACATCAGCATCACCGGCCGCGTCAAGGACCTCATCATCCGCGGCGGCGAGAACATCCACCCACTGGAAATCGAAAACTGTCTCTTGTCATATCCCGGCGTGATCAATGCCTCTGTTGTGGGCATTCCAGATGAACGATACGGAGAGGTCGTGGCCGTATTCATCATCCACCGGGAACCCGAGGGGGAACTGGCGACGGAGGAGAAGATCCGGCAGTGGGTTGGTCAGAAGCTGAGTAACCATCTAGGTACGTTCCATTGATATGATTAGATTGGAAAAAGTCCTGCAAGGTTGGCAAGCTAACAAACAGATGTAGTTCCAAAGTACGTATTTTTCCTTCCATCCACCGACTCGTTCCCCAAGACTGCAAGCGGCAAAGTCCAGAAGTTCAAGCTCCGAGATGTCGCTCTGGATATTCTGGAGAGGAGGGGGACTTGACTTTGATGTTTCACTTTCGGAGAATGTTATGCAGTATAGATATGGATCTAGGGAGAGTGTATACGTGTAGCATCATATAATTGCTCAGGTCTCAGGAACTTATATATCGAAAAGAAAACACACATGGCCTATTTCAAGAGATAGAAGGTACATACCCCACACAAGCCGTAACCCAGAAAATTACCCCGTAATCCACAAGACAAGACAAGCCAACAACATCTTCCTAATAAAACATGGTATCATTGATTATTTCACCAGCAAGATAGTAGAGATGATAGGTATAGGTATATCCAACCATACCATCAAAGTTACCCCAAAGCAACCCCATACAAAACTCCAGATCCCCCCAAAAAAATACACCCAAGCTCCCAAGCTCCACGCTCCAAACAAAACATAAATAAATATCCTCCCCATAATAAAATCTAAATACTAATCCCCAGGACCAACCAATAAAACGGGGCTTTAGAAGAAGTCCCCCCCCAAAAAGGTTGATCCTGTCGGATCCTGTCCCATCCC
This sequence comes from Aspergillus sclerotiicarbonarius CBS 121057, assembly GCA_003184635.1. Classification (NCBI taxonomy): domain Eukaryota; kingdom Fungi; phylum Ascomycota; class Eurotiomycetes; order Eurotiales; family Aspergillaceae; genus Aspergillus; species Aspergillus sclerotiicarbonarius. Next base: position 5,740 of record KZ826332.1, on the reverse strand, counting down.
AAACCACAACACAACATAACATGAGTATGTATGCATGTATGTATGTCCACCGCCCGTAGTGTTCCTCCACTAACCTTTCCTAGGCCGTTCGGATGAGGGTTCGAGGTGGGAGGTGGGAGGTGGATGGAAGGTTCTTTCGTATCGGGTTGGTAGTTGTAGTTGTTGGTTGTATGAGGATCGGAGGTGAGAGGTAGATGTAACGCTCTCTTGGATTGGTTTTGTGGTGGTGGTGATGGTGGTGGTGGTCACCGTTGTCGTTGTCGTCGTTGATCTAGGTATCGTCAACGACGACGTTGTTGTTATAGTTATAGTTGTCCTCGAGACATGGACAACAAGAGAAGAAGACATTCGAACGAATTGCACCAAGTGCCACTGTGCTGTCGAAGTCGGGGTAATGTCGAGAGGGGGTTTGTTCTGACATAGTCGAACTCTGTCCTAGGCTTGACCTATCCGCCTAGAGAGTATGATGAGAATGAACAAGGAATGGATGTAGAAATCGGAGATATGATATGTTATCGGAAGCTGGGAGCACCGTTGCCTCAGCATGGATCGCTGCACTCAAGATGGTATGGTAGATGGTGGAGTGAGCGTCCATTGTTGTGCACGATGGTTATTTATCGGGGGCCCAGCCCCCAGGGTCCCCGTCTGCCAGAACGAGGAGGAGCCGGTCGCAGTCGATGGTCGTGTTTGATGCTGGGGCCGGGGATGGTGCGACCGTCAGTGGGATAATATGCCGGAGAGCAGCATTCGATAGCCCTGACGACAGGGTCGTTCAAGGCTTGATGGATGGTGATGCGGTGCCGGGGGTTGGGATTCAACATCTTGAGGATCAGCACCATCATATGGATGCTTGGGTAGTGCTCAGGGATAGATAATTTGCCACAGTAAGGGTAGTTGGCCGGATCGATGGTGCGGCCAATGTTGGGACGCATGAACTGTCGCCAACCCTCGACAAACAACTTGTAATCCAGATCGTCCTCTCGGGCCTTCTGCCAGGGAAAACCATTGTCGTTCAAGAGCAGGGCGACATTGGCACAGCACCAGACATCGACCTTGCGGGGATCGTAGTCGACACCGTGGTAGAAGACTTCAGGCGGCAGGTAGGGCTCGGTTCCCACGACTTCGCCTCCACGCAACCTGACGAAGTGGTGGGGACCCTTACTGGGGTCCTTGAAGATGTGGCAGAAACCGAAATCGGCGATCTTGAGGACGCTGTCGCTGTTGATGAGCAGGTTCCCCGGCTTGAGATCGAGATGGGCGGCTCCCTGGCTGTGGAGGTTGGCGACGCCACGCAGAAGCTGCTTGAAGAGGCACAGCTGTTCCTTGAAGGGGAGGATCCTGGCGTCGATGAGGTCGTGGAGGTCGCCCTGGTCACAGTACTCCATGACATAGCTTAACTCGTCCTTTCGGGTGCACAGGTCGACCACTTTGACGACGTTGGGATGGTGAGCACGTCGGGTGACGGCGTATTCATGGCGGATTTGATGATGCAGCACCCGTTTGGTGGTGTTGGGGCGCCTGAAGAACTCCTTGACGACATAAGGAGCCTTGTCCTTGCTGTTGCGTTTGTAGACGACGCGGGCCCTTCCAAAGGAACCGTAGCCAAGGACTCTTCCTCGGCCACTGAAGCAGCACTTTCGGCTCTTGTAGGTCTTCTTGAGTTCTCGGAGCATCATGTCCTCCTCGGAGGTTTCGCTGGTGCTGGAGCTTTCCGAAAGGCCGGAGCTGGAGTCCTCGACGAGACTGAGGGCCTCAAAGTAGCTGCTTTGGGGAGAGGCGGGTTTGGAGGGAGGCAGGGTCATCCCCTGAAGGCGACCCTCAAGCTGGGCGGTGCTGGGGCAGGGCGAAGGCGCGGCGAAGAGAGCCGACATCGATATATCGGCGGTTTAGTCGGGTATCTTAATCGATGCGCTTTGGATAGGATGGGTAGATCTTCTTTGGATCTACGAAAGGTAGGCTATTACCTGGAAGGGAGGTGGGTGGAGCGAAGGTCGGTCGTATATACGACAACGAGGGAGATGGCAAGAAAGAGAGAAAGCGAGGGTTGCAGTCGATATAGCAAGAAATCGACGAGCAAGGGGCAAAAAGAGCCTGGACTCTAGCTGGAGCTAACAGCTATCTTCTAGAGCCAGTGTTGAACGATAGAATGGAGGATGGAGGATGGAAGATGGAGGATGGGGGAAATGTTGGGAGAAGAGGGCGGCCATAAGGAAAAGGGTCCAACCCAGGCTATGACGACTGCCAGCGTCACGGCATTATGAGATGATTGAGGCCAGGCAAACTATACAAATACAATAGACGACAGCAACCTGATTGGCTCCCTGGAGGAGTCATCGCCCGGCAGAAATTTTCATCCTCCATAGTTTGGACGGAACTGGCTTCCAGCAAAGGAATCCAGTGTCCGACGCCCAAGGGCCAAGGATAGGCAGCTGTCGAGGGCATAGAAAGACCACGATTCACCGCGTGAGAAGTGGTGGCATTGAATGGGCATTCAACGATCCGGCATCAAGTTGGCTATTGAATGGCAAGGCAAGTCGGTGACTCTACTGGACTTCAATGTATGCAAGACAGAGGCAATGGAATCTGACATTATGGTCTATAGATGTGAGTCAACATACTATCCAAGGGAATGCCTCATGGTGTATACTCCCAACCCTCCCCAACTGTAAAATGACTAAGACATCCGAGTAGTCTTCTCCTGCCCACCCCTACAGCACAATTCCCAACCATGACGACAACCAACGTCAGCCTGAAAGGCCAGCTCAGAAGCTCCTGGATGAGTCAACTGACTCACCTTGGACACTGGTATAGGGGAGCAATGGAAATGGCCGGTGTAGAAGGCACGTGACGTAGCCGAAGCATATCCAGGTGACGAATATAGTCGCCATGTTCCAATCTATAGCCTGTGTCCAGACTGCCAGATGCATCCGTGTCAAGGCCAATGTTCGACAAAGACGTAGCATATAAGGGAAAGCTACCTGTCCAAGCGAGACGATGAATTCTCGCAGTTGCAGAAACAGACGTCATTGGTTGAATATCCCCAATAGGTAAGATGGGCATGGTCCGTAAGCCCGCACCTCCAGCGTAGCAGCAACTGCCCGCAACATGTCAGAAGGCTGTAAAGCAGATATGCTGAAAGACCTGCAGGTAAGTGCGCATTCCCAAGGGAAATGATGGCATATAGCATAGACGACCAAGTTCCCTGCAACGCTCGAGTCGGATGGCATGCCTGAGCAAAACCGAAGCACCTTGGCCTGACCGCTCAAAAGTCCTGTACACCCGTCTCGCCTTGTAGGTGAGACCTGATATCCCCGTCGTCCGCTCCATCAACAAGCCACTCCGGTTCTTCTTCGTCAAAGTATTTATCTTGCTCAACGTTCCAATCATCGTACTCATCATTGTTGTCGACCGTGGCATAGTCAAAGTCGTCGTCCTCACCCCGCAAAAACCGCAAGGTCATCTCCCACCGCCACGCCTTCTCTCCTTCTTCCTTATTGGGGGGAATTTCGTCTCGGTCTTCTGCAAGGATCTCTCCGTTCGGGCCCCGGGTATAGCTGAACATGGCGTGAGGATCGGGGTGGGAAAGCGCCTCGAATTTGGCCTCAGATCTACACAGGTCCGCTTGCAGCACACCCGAGAAGCCTTTGGCACGTCCTTCTGCCTCCCTTTCGGCTGGGGTCTGGAACCGACGGATTAAGCGATCATACAGTAACGGGTCTGCAGGCTGGCGTGTTAGCTTGGCTTCCACACCCCCTGTCTGCGACAGGGCGACTGAATATGAAACCAATCAGTCTGAAGAAGAGAAAGACAGAGCGAGCGGACCGGCTAGCTCGAGATCAGCAGAGAAATACTCCGGGTGCATGTCCAGGTAGCGCTTGCGACGGTTCTTGACTTTGGTTGCCGCCGATGGGGACTGAGCTCTTTTAGTGGTGGTGGGCTCCATCTGGGGGGAGTCTGCATCGGGATTGACGCCTGTACCCATGGGGAAGTGAGGCATAATGGGCGGGGGAGTTGCAGTGCAGTGGATGCCGCGAAGGAAGGCCGAAGGTAAGGTGGGATGTTTGACCACGGGGTCCTGGGGAACTAAACCGCTTCGGGCCGGAAGCGCGCGGGCGAGCGGCAAATTATTATTATTATTATTATTATTATTATCTGACGATTAGATGATTATTCACAGGCCAGACGTCGCGCCAACGAATGACAGCTCGCAGACCTGTCGACTTTCTATCTGAGAAGAATCGGTAAGCTTAGTCTCGTTCCACTCGGTTTCAGATTTGGCTGCAATGCCCGTGGTCGTGCTGGCTTCCGTCCGTTAAATAGGAGCCAACGATCCAAATACACCAAGACTGACCAGGCTTCCTCAGAACACCCTCAATTGATCGGTCTCAAGAGGTCTGACACCATGTCTTCTCTTGCTGGTCGCTTGCAGCAGCCTACCACCCGGCAGCTGCTGGCTGGCACGGCTCTGTTGTTTCTGACGGCCTTCTACTCGCCCTTGACGGTGTTGATGCTGACTCCGGTGTATGGATCTGCCCCTGCGCATATTTTCCATCCCTATGGATTGGCCCTCGTTGGCGCCGCTGGATGGTTTCTGAAGGACCAAATCCAGCGACTGACCGGCCGCCAGGCCCTCTACCTGGTCCCTGTCGTGGCATTCTGGGTCCCTACCGTCCAAAGTTTCCTGTTCGCATCAAGCTCCGTCCTGGGCAATCCATTCGGAGCTGTAGTCACCGAGGTCATCACCTTCTACCCTCTGGTTCTGCTCTCCGTGGCCTGCGCTAGTAAGCTGGTGCAGGCGGGCTTGGATCTGGGCCGTCACGGTGAGGCAGTCGTCGAGCATGTTCCTCTCGTGGTCACCTATGTCATCTACAAGACTGGCGAGAAGTTTGCCAAGTTGTTTCTGGCCAAGTTCATTGGCATGACCTTCTTCTTTTCCCGTGCTGGTCTCCAACTGTTGCTCCCAGCCCTGTACTCTGCCATCGCCCCTTCCAAGCTCCTGCTTCTCGCTATCCCGTCCGTGCTCTTTTCCATGACATCCAACGTGCACATGAACTCTGGAGCCCTAAATTCTTTCCTCAATGATGAGGGCTTTGACCTCTTGGCTCGTCAGGACTCCTCCACCGGCTATATCTCGGTTCTGGATAACCTGGCCGATGGGTTCCGTGTCATGCGCTGCGACCACAGCCTGCTCGGAGGACAGTGGACCAAGATGCCGCAGAACTACAACCCGGCCGTTATGGACCCTATCTACTCGGTGTTCACCATGCTCGAGGCAGTCCGCCTGATTGAAACCGATCACGGCGAGCCTCGCGTGGATGCCAACAGCAAGGCGCTTGTCATGTAAGCACACCCGCAGTCCATCACTCACCCAGAAGAGCTTGTCTAACATACCACCAGCGGCCTCGGAGTTGGCACCACGCCCTCCGCCTTGATCCACCACGGCATTGAGACCACCATCGTGGAGATCGACCCTGTCGTGCACCAGTTCGCCACCGAGTACTTCCATCTTCCCTCGAACCACATCTCCGTCATCGAAGACGCCACCACCTTCGTGAAGCGTACTCCCCCCGCCCAATACGACTACATCGTCCACGATGTCTTCACCGGCGGTGCCGAGCCCCTCGAACTCTTCACCTTCGAGTTCCTCGAGAACCTCGGCTCCCTCCTCAAGGACGACGGAGTCATCGCCATCGTAAGCCCCCCCCCCCCCCCTCACCACCAACTAACCCACCAGAACTAC
>KZ826331.1:344575-490815 GCA_003184635.1 Aspergillus sclerotiicarbonarius CBS 121057 | reverse complement strand
GTTTTTATTTGAGGGGGTGAAGGGGGAGGGGGGAGGGGGGGAGTAGCGGTTAGGGTTGGGTTGATGGGATGGGATGGGATGGGTTAGGGGGGAGAGTATGGGGATGTATGGTTATAGTTAGGGGATATAGTTATACTGGAAAGAAGATGAGAAGATGTGAAAGGGGAGAGGAGGGGAGGGACGAGTTATCAGAATCTCCCAACTGGACCAAAGGAAATACCGCTCGTCATAGAGGTGACTAGCATGGTAGGTAGATTCCAATATGAGTTGCTTGGGTGTTATTGTGGATGCTGGATTCTGTATGCTGGGGAGTGAATGGGGTTGCATGTTAGTGATAATCTTGGATATGTGTTTATGGTTGCTATTTAGTTCTTCTGGTATCTGTGCTTGTCGTGTATTTCGTGCTTCTAAGGGTGTATTTGTTGATGAGGGGATAATTGAGCAGATTTGAGTATAATGTTTTTATGGTAGATATGCAAGTGGGTGGTGATGCACTATTATCCCAAGGAATGGTATATCAATCAAAGTGGAATAAATAAACCTGGGGGGGTTGTATCCGCAGCACATATAGTCCTATCTCTTGTCTTCACCGGTTAATACCCCCAGACTATCATAGTTTGTCTCAAATACCCTAAGTGAACCCCACTCCCCAAACACTATAAAGACGTAAAATCCAAACCCTACCCCGGAACAGCAATCCTCTTCGCAGCATCTAATTTGTCCACCGCGGCATGCCTCCCCATCCTCGTCAACCACACCCGCAAGTCAAACTCCCCCTCACTCAAATCCTTCTTGTTCCCCACAAACTTGAACGTCGAGCCGTATTCCTTCCCCGGCTCCTGGCCGTCGGTGTACATGATAATACAAGGGTCGGCGCGATAGCTTTTCGTCTCATACGTAGCCAGCTTTTCCCCATCCTCGACACTTTTGACGTGGTAGACCGCTCCCTCAACGACCAAGCCGGGGGCATCCAGGAGGGCCGGGTACTGACCCCACAGCTTACACTTATAGCCCATGATGTAAGCGGGTCGCAGAGTGGGTTCCTCGTCTAGGCCGAGGATTTCCGAGAGCATGGAAGGGTCCGTCAAGGTACCATACAAGAAGTATGGACCCGTCGGGGCGTCAAACAAATCCACCACCGGAGACGGTTCGGGGGCTTCGTAAAAGTAACCGGGAGGAGCACTCCTCATCTTGAGAACAAAGGGGGATATCTTGGAACGAGGGTCCTCCGGCGGAGGCGGTGGGGGAGGGGGAGGGGCTGGGCGGCTTCCCTCGTCAGTTGGAGTAGACATGCTGGATGATGAACCAGGGAGGGAGGGGGCGATTGACGGGGGACCGCAAGGCTTCATATATCAAGGGAGGGGACGCGATCCCAATTGGCTGTGGGTGAACTTCTCGTTGAAACAACCAACAAAGTCGCGAAAAATGCCGAAGAATAGGCCAGCCACCGCGTACCAATTATGTAATCACCGGGGGTGGGGTGCCTTTTGTCCTCTTCTTCTTCTTCTTCGACCAATCAGCAAATCCCTCCTTCAACATAGGGTACCCCCGGAGCCAATTATCACCCAGTGCCTCCGGGCATGGTACCTAGTATATGTGGCGGCCACAGTACTGGGAGCTGGCACTCACGGCGTGCATGGTGACCAACCATCCCCTCTTCTCTATATTGGTCTGCGTTTTCTCGGCCAACCGGACGCCCTATTATTAATATACCCAGCTTACACGAGAGATCAGGGATGCAGTGGACTGCCAACTTTATTGGCATAAATAGTGGTGCTACCCTCTAGTTTTCTCTCTTCAATCCAGACCTTGACGCAGCGTCCTTTCTTGCCCAAGACGAGGCCTTCCACCTGTTCCATCCGGTTTTGGTTTCTTTCCCCTTTTTTTTTATTTGCCTGCTGCTGCTTCATCTTTTCGATCCGCTATAAAAGTATATATATCCATCCATCCTTGTATATCGCCCTTCTCTCGTAGCAGTATACCGCGCCAACGTTAGCCCTCTGTCCGCTCCCATTGGGCCTTCATGTCGCGCAACCCTCCTCCGCCGCCGCCTCCTCCTCCTGCCCCCCCGGCGCCACCAACATCAGGTATGTTTATGGATATTGGACGAATAGTCGGGTGGACTCATATATTATCCCTGAGCAGCCAAGCCCGTGGTCAAATCGGAAACTCCTCGATACCCTACAGGAAGTTTTGGGATCGGAGTAGAAGTCGAATTCTTGCTGGAAGCTCGTGGGAGATCCAGCGCCTGTCCCAGCATTCGTGACTTCTCTCAGACGCTTGCATCCACCTACAATGCCTATTTGACTGAGACGGAGTCAAGCAAACACCCGCAAATGCACAATGCAATTGATGAGGCATATCTGGGACCCCAGTTTGCCGAATGGTCTCTTGACTCGGACTCGACGATCGAGACGCCAAATAAAGGACATGCACCATGTAGGTAAATGGATACGGATTGACTTGGGAGAGCCTGGGTTACTGATAATTGTCACCCAGGGGGCCTGGAATGCATTTCACCCATTTTCCGTGCTCATGCCGGCTCTCAATGGCGCCAGCACATCGAATTTCTTTGGCGGTTCTTTGCATTACATTATGAAATCAGCTCCAATGCTAGTTGTGGCACTCATGTCCATCTCTCGCGGGTCGGGGGCTATTCGCTCCCGGATCTCAAGAGAATATGCCAGAGCATCATTCACTTCGAGCCTGCTTTCGAAGCCCTCCTACCGGACTCGAGACTATCCAATGAATATTCTCGAAGCAATTGGCTGGATAATACCAACTTCGGACATGGCAATTTGTCGCGGAATCAAAGCATCGCCGTCATCGAACAAGCCTCCAGCATGAGAGAGCTGGTGCTTCTCATGAACCCGGACCACGACAAAATGTTTGGTTGGAACTTCCTGTACCTGTTGAATAGCCCACATGGCACCATTGAATTCCGGCGAGGAGCCGCCAGCACGTCCGCGCAGAACGTGTTCGTCTATATCGAGGTCGCCATGTCATTCATCGAGGCGGCCATCCAGCTTGGGAGTCCTGAAAGCCTGAACAAAGTGCCGGCGACGGTCGGAGGGCTGAAATGGTTTCTCCAAACTGCACACCTTCCTGACCAGCTCCCGGGGTTATATGATTCTAGGTACCTCGAACTCTTCTTTGCTGGAAAGGCGGATAGTGTCTTCCGGGAACCCAAGCCGCTCGGGAAGCTTTCCGCCCATAAGCTCAACAAACTCGCCAGAAAGAAGGAAGAAGATAAGAGAAAGAATATCGCTATGGTTAAAATGTTGCATGAACCATACTGGAGCTAATCATCAGGTCTGGCCCTCCTTCTCACCTCGCTCCCCTCCACCTCCAATTTTCTATGGACTTTTTTGTGTTTTGTTCCCAATGATCCCTCTGTCTTTTTTTTTTATATAGTATGTAGGTTTTTTTTGTTGTTTTATTCTGTACTTGATGGTTCTGGTTTACATGTACCCCTTTTCCTTATCAGATTTACTGGTTATATATATATATATATATATATATATATAGTATGTTGATATCGAGTTATATGTGGGTTGCATCATGATCGGAAACTTATAAAAGAGTGCCTGTGTACCAGGCAGTCATTTGCGCTAGAGAAAAATCACTCATACCATCGAAATGGCCACTTCCCAATTCTCATGGCCTAGACCTCTGGGATCCCATGAAGTGATTCGAACTGGGCCGGATCTCGTGGCGTGTGCATCCCGCTCGTGCACTTGCCATTATCCCCCCTCCCCCCCAGAAAGATAAAAGGGAAGAATACAGTGGGTATAGATATAGTCAATATCACTAGGCCACGATCCACCCGGGTGTTAGCAGTCATCTAATCCTCTCCCGTCGATTCAATCCAAAATACGATTAAACAATATCACTGCCATCATATAGTGGCATTACCGGAATGAAGCCACAGCCGGACTATCTTTCCTAGGTCAGCATAAGAAAGCAATAAATAAATAAATGAATGAATAAATAAATAAACAGCATGGCAGGACGTTCCAGCGTTCCCAACAAAGCGACGAGGTAGATGCGGGAGTACAGTGATTCTAGAAGAGAATGAAGGCATTTGCGGCCGTACGCGACGGGTCTTTCAATTCTGGCATAAGCGAGCCGGTTGATTCGCCTCGTCCCGGATCCTCGGTTCCATATGGCCTATGCCATGCAGAAAACAGCATGGCTTGATTGGGCAACAATTCGAACCCTTGCAGAAGACGCAAAGGCAAGGAAGACAAGGATCACGCCAACATATAGATACCGCAGAACGCCGGAGACTGTAACAGCAGAAGCCTGCGATATCCCTGTCTGCAGATCCAGGTGGCACAAATCGCTCATGGAATGCGCGCCCGATCTCGCTGGAACTGTCAATAGGCCTCTGTCTCGCGCTACAGCACATACCAATGTATCAATCCGTGAGGGAGAGCTCCTTACTTCGCTGCTGGTCATGCGATATTTTACGCCGCACATGCGCGATTTGTCCGGGCAGATGTCTTATCACCGTGTATAAAAATTCGCCGGCATCCACAGTCCCTCGCGACTCGCAAACCTAGCAGCTGGCAACCCTAGCAGCTGGCAAAGCTAACTGCAAGCTGGCAACTGGCAATGGGCCTCATCGCAGAAACCCGACAGGCCATCCGGGACTCCCCCCGCGGCGTCTTCAACTGGTACCTGTTGCTCAACACCGCCATATTTGCCCTGTCCGGCATCAGCAGGGGCTTCGACGAGGGTAAGACACCATGCCATCTGCCCGGCCCGTACTCACTCGACAGGAAACATCGCATGTCTGGTCGTGCAATCGCGCTTCCGGGTCAAGTTCGGACTCGATCAGCAGTCCCCCGAGCAGTATGCCAACACCAAAGGGTGGATCGTCTCCATTCTCACGGCCGGAATGGCCTTGGGCTGTCTTGCGGTAGGCTCGGCCGGACTCCATGTGCGAGCGCCAACTAAGTACGCGGCCATCTAGTGCTTGCCCTTCAATGATCGAATTGGACGGCGGTGGACGATGCGCATCTCCACCCTGGTGTATGTGGGTGGCATCTTAGGGCAGGGCCTGTGCAATGGAAACCTGGCCGGCCTCTACGCATCGAGAGTCATCTCCGGTCTTGGGGTGGGCGGCATGACCGTCACTCCCCCGATGTATATCTCCGAGGTATGCTGCCCTCGAGCATGGTGGAACCGACTGACCCCGGCAGATTGCGCCCAAGACCATCCGAGGGCTCCTGGCACTCCAGTACACGGCCTGTCAGCAACTCGGAGTCGTGTTCGGCTTCTTCATCAACTATAGCATCTCCAAGCAGTATGACGGCACGGACATGCAGTGGATGTTTCCGACCCTGATCCAGCTGCTCCCCGCCGCCATCTGGGGTCTGGGCATGTTGATCTGCGAAGAATCCCCGCGGTGGCTGCTGTACGTCGGACGGCGAACGCAGGCCGTGTCGGTGCTGGCCCGGCTCCGCCACCTGCCCAGTAACCACCCCACGGTGGTCACGGAGATTGCCGTCATGGAGCACCAGATCCTGCAGGAGCGGGAAGCGGTCACAGATGCCTCGCAGTGGCGCCTGTTGAAGGAGACGTTTGTCCCCGTGGAGAACCGCCGTCGCTTCTTCCTGGTGTTCATGGCGCATCTGTTCTCGCAATGGTCGGGGGGCAACGCCATCACGCAGTACCTGCCGACCATTCTTGGCTACCTGGGGACATCCGGGGATGCCGCGTCGCTGACCACCGGCATCTATGCGGCGGTCAAGTTTGCCTGCGTGCTGATCTTCTCCCTGGTGGTCGTCGATTTCGTGGGTCGTCGGCGGTCGCTGATGGCGGGCATCAGCCTCCAGATCACGACGCTGGTCTATCTGGCCTGCTACCTGGGCATTACGCGCGGCATGACGACGACGGCCCTCCTGCATACGCCGAGCGCGGGGCGGGCGTCCAAGGGCGCGATTGCCGCCATCTTCCTGCACGGGGTGGGCTGGGTCATCGGCTGGTTCTCGATGCCCTTTCTGATCGGAGCGGAGATTTTTCCCATTCGCATCCGCTCGCTGGCGGTGTCGATGGGCATGGCGTGCCACTGGCTGTTCGCCTTTGGCTGCGCGCGGGCGACGCCGGACCTGCTCGAGGTGACGCACGAGTGGGGAGCATTTGCCTTTTTCGCCTGCATCTGCTTGGTGTCTCTTGTTTATGTATTTTTTGCAATGCCGGTGAGTGCCCCTGGCGGTGGAAACTCGGCGTGGCTGACGGGAACAGGACACCACGGGACGGTCGCTGGAGGCGCTGGACGGACTGTTCCAGCGGCCATGGTACACGGTCTATCAAGTGGCGTATGCAAAGGAAGAGGACGAGCTGGAGGTGCAGGCCATCCACGAGCGGGGGAAGTCGGAGATGGTCGGGGAGATGGAATAGTCATCCACGTGCAGTCAGTCATTAGAGTAATTCAAATTAGCCTCCAGCACATCCACTCGGGTCCAGTGTCGGGTATTCTCCTGGAAGGGACTGATGCAACTGCAACCCTAGCAATTGGTGGAGGACGGAGCACAGGCCCTGCCGAGCCATCCATTGGGAGGCCGTTCATTGGGCTGGGCGCGATTAGGGTTGGTGGCGAGCAGGCCATGTGGGGAGACCCTCGCCGACTCTGAATTGAATCCCCTCCGGTCGCAAAAGGGCCTCGATCGAAAATGTGATGCATCAACTGGTGGGACGGGGAGACCTTGTCCCTTGCCCAAGCTTTGCAACCATGCAGTGCAAAGCTTGACTTGCAGGGGCCGCCTCATCCGAGATGAGCGCTCGGCCCTGGCATCGGCCCAGGGTTGGGTTTCATCGGCAGACCCTGTTTGATGTCATCTGGTGGACTCGGTCGGATATTAATAACCGGCCTCTAAGTTAGTGCCAAAGCCAACGGCCACCACCGTAACTCCAGCCTTCGTCTCTCCGCGCTCTCCGCCGCTTTTCTCCCGGCCCTAATAAACCCCTTCTCCCTGCCTCTCCCCCTTCGTTCTTCCCAGCCCGTCGGGTCTGTCGGACCTGTTACCGTGTGTCCTCGCACCAGATCCATGCGCCGTTCCCGGCGACACCCGAGCCATGGCGGAGGGAATGCGCGACGAGCGAGGCGCGCCATCACGCTCGACGGTGCCGGCCATTATCACCACCAATGCCTCGTCCTCGACCACCATCGTCTACCACGATCCCTCCACCTCGGCCACCAATAGCCCGACCTTTTTCAACCGGGGCGACCACAGCCCGGGCGCCCCCAGTCCTGGCCTGCTCCGCTCCTCGCAAAGTTTTCCCATCGGTAGGTGATCCCAACATGTTTAACCCTGCCATGCCGGGACAGGGATAGGAATGGTGGCTGACTGTCCGCACGGGATTCTGGGCAGGCTCCGTGTCCGATGTGGCCTCGGCGTCGAGCGGGTACCAACAACATGCCCGGAAAGATTCCCGCACTCTTCCGGCGCCCAGCAACGGCTCCGTCAAGAATCTGGCCTCATCCCCGACCTTGGTGCAGTTCAGCGCCGACTCCAGCGCCATCGATCCTTTGTCCCAAGTAAGCCCTGCGTTCCCGGGCATCACAGCGCCAGCAGCTGATTGATTCACGCGCGACAGCATATCATCAAACGCACCAACACCCAGAAAACCATCCCCCTGAAGCTCCTGGGGCGAGCGTCGACCGAGGCGGAGTTGGGAGGCAGCGATCCTCGAGGATCCTTGGACCATGGCTCAGCGCGAGGAGAGACGGTGTTGCACCCGAAGCCTCCCAAGGAGAAGAAGTAAGGGCCAGCTGGCTTTTACCCCGCACCGGTCACCTGCTGTTGCTTTTTCGGCACACCTGCTAATCGTGCGTTGTACTTAGAAAAGGAGTCTCCTTCCTCAGTCGCATCATCCCCGGCAAGAAAAAGGACCAGTTCCTGGAAGATGACGATGCCTCCGAACCCGAAACCAGCCGCATGGATCCCGACGTCGCCGCCCAGCCGATAGGGTTTGTGCCGCGGTTTCCTCCTCCCCCCAAGTACATCCGCGTGCGCGCCAACTACAAGAAGGAAAAGACCTTTAACCGGGTCTTCCTGGCTCAGGAACTGGACGGCGCCGACGACCCCGCCAGTGCCTCGGGCCGGGATGCGGCCGTCTCCACGGCCGGCCCGCAGAACGAGCGATATACGGGCAAGGCCATCTGGGCCCTGGTCTTCTCGAATGACGGCAAATACCTGGCCGCCGCCGGCCAGGACCGCAAGGTGCGCGTCTGGCAGGTGGTGGCGTCCCCGGAGGATCGCTACCCCAGTCAAGCCGAGGGCGAGGACGAGGCGCCCCGGTTGAACGCGCAGGTGTTCAAAAGCCAGCCGGTCCAGGTGTACGAGGGGCATACCGACAGTATCCTGGATCTCAGCTGGAGCAAGGTACCATGACTGACGATAGGTGCAAGGTGGTCACTAATGCGGCCACAGAACAATTTCCTGCTTTCCTCCTCCATGGACAAGACCGTCCGGCTGTGGCACGTCAGCCGCCCCGAGTGTCTGTGCTGCTTCAAGCACAGCGATTTCGTCACCTCCATCCAGTTCCACCCGCGCGATGATCGCTTTTTTCTGGCCGGGTCCCTGGACACCAAGCTGCGGCTCTGGAGTATCCCCGACAAGAGCGTGGCCTTTGTGGCCACGGTCCCCGACATGATCACGGCAGTAGCCTTCACCCCGGACGGGCGCTACTCGATCTCGGGCAGCCTGAACGGGCTGTGCAATATCTACGAGACGGACGGGCTCAAGGCCGTCGGGCAGATCCACGTGCGCTCCGCACGTGGGCGCAACGCCAAAGGCAGCAAGATCACGGGGATTGACACGATGGCGCTGCCACATGGCGACCCGCACGGCGACGTCAAGCTGCTGATCACCAGCAACGACTCGCGCATCCGGCTCTACAACTTCCGAGACCGCACCCTGGAGGCCAAGTACCGCGGCAACGAGAACTCGTGCAGCCAGATCCGGGCCTCGTTCAGCAACGACGGCAAACACATCATCTGCGGCAGTGAGGATCGCCGCACCTACGTCTGGCCGGTGGGCCCCTTGGAAAAGGACGCCGACAAACGGGCCGTGGAGATCTTCGACACCCAGTCGGCCCTGGTCACCGCGGCCATCATGGCCCCGACGCGCGCCAAGCAGGTGCTGACCTTTTCGGAGGATCCCATCTACGACATCTGCAACCCGCCCCCGGTGACGCTGGTCAGCCAGGCCGACAAGGAGAACGGCCGGGCGAACCGCAATTCCGGCGCCAGCAAACTCGCCCAGGAATCCCCGACGTACATGTCGCGGTCCACGCACCCGGACGGCAACATCCTCATCGTGGCCGACTACGCCGGGAAGATCAAGGTGCTGCGGCAGGACTGCGCGTACCAGAAACGGCGCTACGACAGCTGGGACACGCATTCCACCATCTCGCGCCGCATCCTCCGCCGCACCAACTCGGCGCGCCACAGCATCGCCTCGTCCATCGGCAAGGACTCGCTGAACAAGACGCCGTCCGAACGGATCATCTCCTGGCGCAACTCGGTCATCCGACATGGGAACCGCTCCGGCATGCGCACGCCACGCACCCGCAGTCCATCTCCACACAAGTCCCTGCGCGACCTGCCCGGCTACTCCAGCCCGGGCCGGCTCCCGCGCCCGGACTCGCGGTCCGCCTTCACCACCTCCCCGCCCACCTCCGCCTACAAAAACTCCCTCGACAGCCAGCGCATGAGCGGCGACACGACGCGTCACAACGGCCACAGCGCCGACCCGCCCCCGGCGACAGGCACAGGCACAGGCACAGGCACGACCTGGTTCCCTCGCGGCTCCGACAAGGAGAACCCGCTCTGGCTCCAGGGCGACCAGAGCTACGCGTTCTACAACAAGATCGCGCACGACGCGATGGCGATACAGAACCGCAAACGGACCGACAGCAACGGCAACGGACTCCTCAGTCCGCATCGGCTATCCGTGCCGGGAGAGCGCCAGCTCAGCCTGGGCAGTGCACTGAGCAGCGACTACACATCATCCAACGGCGACGACGGCGACGGCGAGGTGCTCAAATGCGACAATTGCCGGGGGACGAATTTCCGGGCGACCAAGGCGCGCAATGGCAAGCAGCGATTGGTGTGTGTGCGATGTGCGCGCCCGATCAGCTAGCATTCTGTATCTGTATATGGGATGGGTATGTAATTAGCAGTGTATGTATGTATGTACAATAGTCTACGGGGTAGGCGCTATACGAGGGACGATTGATGAATAAATAATGATTTTCCTCATGGAGTGGTAAATACCCATCTAGTAGGTAGCTGCGTGGATGGCATAGCATCCTGGACTCGATGTAGCCAGCCAAACCAAACGGCGCCAGCACACCGCCCGCACCTCACCTCCGCGCCACGCCGCAAACACCTCCCTCCACCATCAGAAATACATCTCAACCACACCCACCTCTTAAAAGACACTACCTACCTACCTCCCCACATACACACACACACACACACACACACACACACACACCACCTCTTTCACTTCTATAACTCACACTACCCGAACCACCAACTATCCGCATAAATCCAGACCAACCACCAAAATGCCCTACCTCCCAACCTCGCAATCCTACCTCGAACAATCCTCGCTCCTCATCCAAACCTACCCAGACACGGTATGCCATTCCCTCTCCCTCCAACCCCCCTCCCTCCCTCCCCTCTACCCAAAGCCCCCCACCCAAAACAACCACCCTAACTTCATCTCCAGAGAATAACAACAAAATACACCTTCCCGCGCACCACCCCCACCAGCACCAGCACCACCACAACCACACCCGCCGCAGACTCCACCACAACTCCAGACCCCAAACCCCGAATCGCAACCCTCGAACTCAAGACCTTCCACGCCGGAACCGGGATCTGCCTGAAATACAAAACGAACAAGGGGGCGGAAGTCGGACGGTTGATTACCTCTCTGGGGAAATTGGCTGCGGGGGCGGATGTGGAGGGGTTGGGATTGGGGAGTACGATCCCTGTTTCTGGGACTGGGGCTGGGGATGTAGACATGGTGGATGTTTCTGGGACTCCGGTTGGGAATGCAACTGGGACTGGGACTGGGACTGGGACTGGGGAGGGGGGAGAAGGGGGTGGTAATGCGGGTAAGGGTGGGAAAGGAGGGAAGAAGAAGGGGGGGAAGGGGAAGAGGTAATTAATTAATTCATTCATTAATTCTTCTTCGTTTATTGATTTATTCATTGAGTCATTCGTCTATTTACTGAGTGATTGGGTTGTGATCGTGGTGGCATAGTAGGGATGCTTTTATTTGGTGGCGGATTTTCTAGGTTCCTGAAAGACAGGCTGTGATCGATTAAATGCAATCGGCAAATTTATAAAGTATCATATGAATTTTATAGACTATCATGATATATCCAATGTACATTCATCTAAATACAACAATTAAAATATCCTTCCAACGCCAAGCCCATGCGTATACTCAAATATCCTCGTAAAACCAGAAGCAAACATCGTGGCTGTGCCAGACCGGGTATAGTGGCATCATCTAAAAGTCCTCATCGAAGTTGAGGCCGCCCGAGGAGGTCGTCGTCTCCTCCTCTTCCTTCTTCTTCGTGCTGGCCATCACACCGGCCTTCTGGTAGTCGCCCACCCGCTTCTCGAAGAAGTTGGTCTTGCCAGCCAGCGAGATCGACTCCATAAAGTCGAACGGGTTGGTGGCGTTGTAGTACTTCTTGTTGCCCAGCGCCACCAGCAGCCGGTCGGCAACGAACTCGATGTACTGGCACATGAGCTTGGAGTTCATGCCCAGCAGAGCACAGGGCAGCGCGTCCGTCAGGAACTCCTGCTCAATGCCGACGGCCTCGACGATAATGTCCTCAACAACCTGCTTGCTGGGGCGGTTGTTCAAGTGCGAGAACAGCAGGCAGGCAAAGTCCGTGTGCAGACCCTCGTCACGAGAGATGAGCTCGTTGGAGAAGGTCAAGCCGGGCATGAGACCACGCTTCTTGAGCCAGAAGATGGAAGCAAAGGATCCAGAGAAGAAGATACCCTCCACGGCAGCAAAGGCAACCAGACGCTGCGCGAACGTCGATTCGCGGTCCTGGATCCACCGGATGGCCCATTCGGCCTTCTTGGCAATGCAAGGGACTGCGCGCATGTCAGCAAACATTGTCCAATCACAACCCCGGTCGCGGTAACATACTGGTATCAATAGCGTCGAAGAGGTAGGTGCGCTGCTTGGGCTCCTTGATGTACGTGTCAATGAGCAGGGAGTAGGTTTCCGAGTGAATGTTCTCCATCATGATCTGGAATCCGTAGAAACAACGAGCCTCAGGCACCTGGACCTCGCCGCTGAAGCGCTCCACCAGGTTTTCGTTGACAATGCCATCCGAGGCCGCGAAGAAAGCAAGAACGTGAGAAATGAAGTAGCGCTCGTCGTCGTTCAGGCGGTTGTGCCAGTCGTGCAAATCCTTGGAAAGATCAATCTCCTCGGCCGTCCAGAAAGAGGCCTCGGCCTTCTTGTACATCTGCCAGATCTGTGCGAGCCGTCGTTAGCGTTGTTGCTCGTCGCGGGCGGATCCGAAAAAAATCCACTTTACGCGTGACGCGTAGCGGACGTGCCACACTCACCTCGTGGTACTTGATAGGGAAAAGGACGAAACGGTGGGGGTTCTCCTGGAGCAGAGGCTCGTTGGCCTCCAGCTCCTTGATGCCGGGCGCGACCTTGGGGGCTTCGGTAGGCTTCTCGACGGGCTTGTCGTTGATGTCAAAGGTGGAGGGCGCGTTCTCCTTGTCGGCAGCACCGAAGTTAAGCTTCTTCACGGGAGAGTCGCTCATCTTGAGGTTCTCGAGGGAGGACGCAGCCTGGGAACAGCTTCTGTTAGCTCGATTGCCTCTAGAAACGCGTCAAACGTGGGAGTCGAGACGTGACATCACATACCTGCTTGGAGGGAGTGAGTTGAACAGACATGGTGTTGGATGTGTGATGAGCAGTAGAGACAATGGTGAAGACAAATTGGTCACACAGACACAGAAACACTCCAAAGACTGAGCTGGTGGATGAGACTGAAGAAAAGAGCTGCAGCAAAGGAGGGCGAGGCGACAGAAATACTCTCTGGGACGAGGAGCGTGATCCTTAGCGCGACGGGCTAGTCACGTCGCGCACGTGATTTGGCGCGATTTTTGCCCCGGTGGCTGGCGGAACAACTATTGATCCGGGTGGGTTGTTGATGCCGTCGCGTCGTCACGTCCCTTGCTGCGGATTCCTCCTCCACGACGGCGCTATCAGACCACCGGTCGCTGTGCCATCCGACGCTCTAGATCTCCACTGAACCAGACTGTATCACACTATCGTTAGCTGTGCAGCAGGCTGTCTCTCCACATTCCCGGAAGGGCTGGTGCCTGTAGCAAGTAGATGCCTAGAATGCGCTACGCGTTCGCCAGCTGCTATCTTATCTGATCAAACCATCTACCCCTCGTCTCTCTACTCCGTAGTCTTTACTCAATACCCAGCATGTTGCTGAGCGAGTACGGAGTACTCCATACTCTGTAGCTCTTGTCCTGTGTAACCCATCACAGACACAGCACATGCCTGCGGGCTCGTGACACTCCTGCCCCTGTACAGTACCTTACAGGTCCCTGCAGTGCTTAGGTACTCTTTACGCCATCATCCATAAGCAGAGCTCATCGGCCATCCCCACTCCGGTTAAATCCGAGCTGAAAGATTCTTGATCGCGAGTCCCAGTTGGGCTGGTCCGCCGGCCAAGAGAGTCTGTGCTGAACGCGTCGCGTCTGGTCCCTCCATCACATTGGCAGCCTCTGCGCCCTTGGGCACCCACCACGGATTTACGGATATTGGAGCTGCATTCAGCACCCATGCGGGATCCCTGCTCTAATCCCACGCTACTATTCTAGATCCTGCTGGCTAGCTGCCCAGGTGGGCCCAGGCTGATCAGTGTTTTCTTCCGTCTGTGATGACGTTACGTCCGCGACGCGTCGGGAGTGCAACATGAACTATCCTTGGATCTGCATAACACTGTCTTCCTCTGGTTGTAATGTCCATTTGTAATTCGTAGATACTACTGCGTACAGAGTTTGCCTTATATCATTGACTATGTAAGACGTAGTATGCTGTCAATTTCCTACAGCTGATCTGTGAACTTCCGACGCGTCTGGTCCGAGGTTGATCCGACGGAAGAAAACCAGCCTAGGCGTCATCTCGGCAAGATTGGCATGGAGTAAGAACTAGTTTACGGAGTTGTATCACTGCTTTATTAAAAGCTCCATTAGATCCACCTCCTGTTTCGGGCGGCTCGTCTGCTGTGTATCACTGCTCCATCCTCGGTCCGGTGAGGCTTTCACGCGTCGCGTCTCTCCACTATATGCGGTGTTCCCACCCACCTCAATCGCTTCAAACTGTCACCAAACCGGTATACGCTTAACTTCCCAAAACAGATCTATTCAACCATCCTCCTATATGTCAAGTCTAAGAAAACGACATGGCTGCCCAAGCAAAACGCCCTATGTACATACACATCAAAGCAAAGCTGGCAGGCTACTGCGCAACCATGCAAAACCGAAACAATGTCCCCAACATCTCTATGTCCCGCAAATCCAAGGGTATGCCAATGTCGCTATTACAGTGTCGTCATTACAAGTTCTCCTTGAGCGAGTCGGACAGGAACCGGTCCTCCACTCTGCGCATCAGTTTGTTGGTCTGTTCCGCCAAGCTGAGGGTCAAGATCTACCGACGGGTTAGTAACTGCAGTTGGTATTGGATGGACTACACATACCGTGTGAGGCAGGATACGCGCAAGATGGGCAAAGTATCCCTTGTAGATAGCCAACACACCCTCCGTCTTGATAGTCTTGTATAGGCAGTCGAAGACGCCCTTGTAAAGGTTGCCGGTTTGGTTGTACATTCTCGACATGATGGTGTCTGCATTCGGTTAGCTGGAAGTGTTAAACGGAAAGGAAATATAACGTACCGGGCGGGTGCATCACACAGCAGACAACAAAGCCAGACGCCGTGCTACTGGCCAGGTGCAAGCCCGGACCATCTTCCATGCCCAAGTGCTGGGTCAAGCGACGCTTCGCAAAGAAATAGGTCGGCAGCTGGACGGAACTGCCAAAACCGGTGCGCACCATGGCTGCGCCGACACCCCGGTATAGACCATTGACTCCTTCCGAGGTGTAGATCTTCCGCAGACCATCAAACGAGTTCTTGTAGTTGTGCTGCGTGCCGACGGGGAGGAACGGTGAGAACGATTGCAGGCGGGTCTTGACGAGGAAAAAGGGCGACCCAGCGGCGGCACCAATGATACCCGATGCAGCGCCGGCGAAGACGTTGATACCCAGCGACTGGACCTGGGGATCATTGTATAACGTGGTGGTGATGCCTTTGCGCAATGGCTCATAGAAACCAAGACGGCAACCGTTCAGCAGAACTTGGTAGATGTACTGCAGCATGTGTTAGCGTCCCAACTACCTTCGAACGCGACCCGCAGACGTACAGCTGAACCAATTCCCCGGAACAGACCCCGGGGACCCTCATTCTGCAAGATAACCTTCACGCCGTGCAAAACACCGCGATATTTCTTGACAGAGTCACTCTTGGCCTGAAGTTCTCCTTGCAGTTGCAGACTATCACACAGACAATAGTTAGCATGACGCGACACCGGTAAAGACAAATATCGCATAGAAATCCAGAGGGAGGATCGCAGGGACATACCGAATCTTCACCGTCTCGAAGCTATGAGTGACCGTCACTGCTCCACATGCTGCGATACCTCCAGCGATAAATGCCCTGTAGGAAACGTTTTACTTCGTCAGCGCGACCGTCATCCTGTGAGATCAAGGGCAAGAATGTGACACACCCTGTTGTTGTGGACATGGTCGCTGTTCAGAATTGTCTCCGTTAACGGAGAGCGGACCGACACTGCGCGGAAGGGCGAGGGTGAGCCTGGTAGAAGCGCAGATAAAATCTGGATGGCCAGGCGGCTGCGACAGCGATTTTGAGTGCCCTAAGAGGGGAAGATGCCCAACTCAGCCACAACACGTTGGAAGTTGATGACAGATGAATGTCAGAAACTCCGCCGGTGTGAGAGCTGAGGTGTTCATGCGTGAGATCCATCGACAATCTCTCCAACGCCTCTCAGATTGGTTTCCACGGCCGGTGATTGGCCAGGGGGCCCGCTCATTCCCCCCCCGGCGTCTCCGATCATCGGCCAATCGGCTACTCTCTGCCGACTGTAAGCGTCGGACCGGAACAACGTTGTTTCGGTGAAGTCGGTCAAACGCGTCAAAATCCATGAGGGCGCGTGCGGTCACTCATGACAGTGATTCCTCCTTCGGACATATCTGGTGAAGTGTTGCACGTCCAGGAGCCTTGCAGAGTGAAGCTGGGAAAAAAGGGTCTACTCGGCTTGCAAGGTTCGGCTGGTCTGTCATTCTGACACTGCATCCCGTTCCCCGCAATCATTGAAAGTATGGCCGAAGGTCAACCGCAGCCGGCGGCGCAACCGCAACCCCAGCAGCCTACCCTCCAGAGTCAGAAAGTCTCGGACATCGTTCGGAGTTTCCGTCCTACAAAGGTTGGTTGAATGGTTCCTCCTTCTTGGGCCACTGATCTAAACCGTGCTCTTCTATAGGCATTCCGACCTCCCAAGCAGGATACCTCGAATTATGTGACGTCGTTGGACTTTGACGACCAGGGTGACTTTCTGGTGGCCTCCGGTGACGATGAAACCATTCAGGTCTTCGACATTAAGGAGGGTAAATCTACCAAGTCGGTTCCCAGCAAGAAGTACGGCGCCCACCTGGCCAGGTTCACACACCACAGTCGTCAAGTCCTCCACGCGAGCACCAAGGTCGACGGTATGTCTGCTGCGGCTTCCGACCCTCTCCTCCAATACTGACCCCGTCAGATTCGCTGCGCTTGCTGGATCTTCACAACGAAGGCTACGTGCGTTATTTCCAGGGTCACACCGATAAAGTCACCTGCTTGGCGCTATCCCCCGGCAGTGACTCCTTCATCTCGTGCTCCAAGGACGACACAGTTGCGCTCTGGGATTTGAGCTCACGATATGCGCAAGGCAAGCTGAAGCTGGCGACGCCTTATCTGGTAGCCTTCGACCCCTCCGGCTCGGTCATTGCGATTGCGTCCCAGTCTACTGCGTCGGTCCTTCTGTACGACCTCCGTAACTACGACAAGGCTCCTTTCTCCACTTTCGATCTTGGACCTTACGAGGAACGGTATACTCCGTCGACACGCGGCCGGGGGTGGACACGTCTCGAGTTTTCCAATGACGGGAAGCACTTGCTTGTTGGGACAGACTACCATGGGCATTTCGTTCTCGATGCGTTTGAGGGCGGCATTCGCGCTTTCTTGGTGGGAAAGGCTGGATCACCCGGCAGAGCTGCCCCAGTGTCGACAACCGGAAAGCCGCTTGGTCAGGGAGATGCCTGCTTCTCACCGGACGGACGATACGTGGTTGGAGGATCGGGAGACCATCACGACATGCTAGTGTGGGATCTACAACTGCCTCCTCCAGAGTCAAACGGTCTATTGCAACCACTGACTAGACTGCCACATCGAGGACGGACTGCCGTCGTCGAATACAATCCAAGGTACAACATGATCGCCTCTGCAGACAAAGAAACTGTTTTCTGGCTTCCGGAGGACAACTCTCGGTCTTCTGAAAAGTAAGAGCCGTCAAGTCCCGACATCAGCACCTAAGACTACGCCAACAACACCTACTGTTCCCTATGAAAAGCAAATGTCGAAAACAAAATCCGGTTAGAATGACTCCAAGTGCCGCTAATGCATGGATCGTTTCTGTCATCATGTTCGATCTATCGTTTTTGTCTCCGAGGTGAACGGTCTAATCTTTCCGGCCCTTCTCCTTGCCTATCAAGCTCCTGGCGGTATCGCACACCCAGATCAAAGGCCCCTCTAGGTGTTCGTCGCCATCCCGGTGCTTCTCAACAATGGACTCAATCTCCTTCACCACGGTGCGATTGCTTGAGATGGTTGCCAGTCCCGCGGCCCATCCGTACAGAAACACACTATAGTTGATATCCGAGAGATTTTCCGCCACCTGGTGATAGACAGGGGGGAGCTTTGCATTCTCTGTTGCAGCTGTAATCACCGACTGCGCTTCAACCGTCTTGACTGGGAGTTTCCACTGTGCCGGTATCTCATAATCCGACAACTCCTGGTACTTCTGGATGAGTTCTTCTCGGCTGCAGTCATTGAACGGAGCTTCACCAGTCAGAATTTGCATCCGCAGCTTTTCTGTGTCGGTGCCAATGATTGTCACGATTTCTTTCATCCGTTGCGCAGCCTCCTCGACACACACGAGCTCGTTGGCAGCCATTGCAGGCCATAGCTCGGTGGGCAACAGTGGTCGTTCGTGCTCCACGGCGATCTGTCGATTGATGGCTTTATGATGCTCCGGGGATTGGCTGATACTTTTGTAATGCGACAGGTCCGAGACCGCCGCAAGCAGCAATGTGCAGTCGACATTCAGAGGGGAAGTAAAGCGTTTGAAGGGCTTGGGCAGGAGGTGAGACAAGCCTTCCTGGGTACCAGGCACGGCATATGCTTTCTCCCCGCAGTCCACTTTGATCCCATAGCCTCTGATAATCTTCAAAAGACCATCAATTTCCGGGCTGCCTTCTTCAATCTTCGGAATAACAAATCGCAGTCGAGGATGTTTGTATTTGACTCTCGTAGCATCGGCGGCCTTGCGCAAGTCTCTCGCCAACTTGATAAGCTCGATCTCATCATCGTCGTCGTCGCTGTCATCCTCATCGCCATCATAGTTGCGTAGAACGGTCCTAGCCTCTCCTTCATCGTCGGACTCCGAATCCGCCTCCCAACCCTTCTTGGCCATTTCAAACAACAGTCTGGACTCAGAAATGGTCGACACCTTCACCCACTCCTCCCCATCGTCAGCAATAATATCAACAAAAACACTCTTGCGTTTATCCTTCCCAGCCCTTCTGTCCCCACCCCCACTTCCATTCCCCTTTCCTTTCCCTTTCCCTTTCTTACCCCCAATCCCCTTACCATCCCCATCGCCACCCCCCTCCTCCCCACCCCAATAGAACCTCTTCCC
The DNA here is from genome assembly GCA_003184635.1 of Aspergillus sclerotiicarbonarius CBS 121057. Taxonomy (NCBI): domain Eukaryota; kingdom Fungi; phylum Ascomycota; class Eurotiomycetes; order Eurotiales; family Aspergillaceae; genus Aspergillus; species Aspergillus sclerotiicarbonarius. The sequence continues at coordinate 471,699 of KZ826331.1, read as the reverse complement.
AAACGCCAAAAGCCCCCGACAAGTATTCTTGGCAATTCCCCAAACGGCCTCATAAAACGGCAAATTGGCGGACCTCAACGCATGAACCAATCTCCGGGCCACCTGATCACTCTCCCCATCCTCAGTCTCAGTCCCAGTCCCAGTAGCAGCAGGAATCGCCACAACCTGCGCCTGTAATTTCTCCAACGTGCGAAGCTCCAACAACACGTTAGATTTCAAGGACCGCACTTCCACGAGTTGCGGGTTGCGTTGGGTTTCCACGAGAAGGGCCTGGAACGCGTCAACCTCGGCGAGGAGGGACCGGCAGCGCGTCACGAGGGAAGTGGCTAGGGAACGGCTGATTTGGACGGGGGATTCCTCGCCGGAGAGGGAGGAGAGGGGATCATTATTGTTATTATTGTTGATGTGGGTGTGTTCATTCACATTGAGTGACATGATGGGTGGTGGTGGCGTGCACGTGATGCACTTGTGCACGTGCGTTGAGAGGTGTGTGTGGATGTGTGAATGGATGGAAGGGTAGGTGGATGGGAGGAATTGTGAAGGAGAAGATGGTGTGGTGGTGATTGTTTACGTGTTATGGGGGATGATGGAAACTGGCGGAATTAGGTGAGTCATGGGCGAGCAGATCGATGGCCGGATCGCTAAGGCCGTGCGAATTGAGAATTGTTGACGCTGCTCAGCGGCTGTTCGCTATGTTTCGGATAGGTAATTGTTCGCATGCTCTCGGGTGCTAGGAACTAGTGCGGGAGGGCTCCAGAGGTGCTGGGGCTATGACTAAGAGCATTCCAACGCTGGAAGTAAGAGGAATGAGGGTGATAGATGCGGTGGACAGGCTTGGACAAGGCTTGTGGAAGAGTATGATGGGAATTCTATCGACATGGGGACTGGTCGGTGGTCGTGAAGATTAAACATCGCTTCATAGTTGGAGCTACATACGGTAAGAATCTATACAGAGTAGAACACAAGAGATACCTCCTCCTCCGTCGTGAAAGAAGCAACTGGTGAAAGGTACAAGGAAAGCTCAACGACGGGAATACACCATAGGCCAAACGCCATCATATGCCTGCAAGCCAAATAACACAACAGAAGAACACCAACACTTCCAATTTTTCCCGAAAGCATAGGGTAGCCTTTGTCAGATCAAAACAGCGTGAGAGCAGATATTGGAGGCACGATGTCTTGATCTGCGATTTCAGAGAACATGCCCTGCACAGGGCATATGACCTTGCGCCGGGTCTAATCCTTGCCCGTAAGCCGTTGCCGTTCGCCCGAGTTGCGCGGCGAATCGTCCTCGTCATCGGACCATTTGTCTCCATCTTCGCCGACAGCGAAAATGGTCTCCCCATCCAAGGACTCCCGTAGGCGCGGCGCCGCAGGGACGGGCTTAGGAGGCACCGGCGACAAAGCACGACGCTGGTCTGAGGCCGAAGGTCCCTCGGGACCACCAAGAGCGTCTTCCTCGTCCAAAGCGCTGGCGAAGGATCGGATCTCAAACCCGTCATCGTCTTGCGCGATCTATAAACCGTTAGCATATATTTCCAGCCTAGACTTAACTGAACTGAACTTACCTCATCACTCATGGCGAACCGTCTGTTGTTGGCAGTAGGTCGCCACAGGTAAGCAACAAATCCGACATCGAAGAGGTACACGAGGTTCAGCCAGCCATCCAACACGAACCACCGAGACTTCCAGTGCTCGGGTACGAAGCTGGCCTCGCTGCGTCCTGCAAAGGCGATGGAATTGATGAAGAAGAAACCAAAGATCACAATGATACTGCCCAGGATGCACCACCACAGCTTCTTGTACATCAAGGCCTTGACCTTCTGCTTTCGGTCGATGAGATCTTTCATTGTCGCATTCAGGGAGTTCAGTGTCCACACGTAGAAGGCCGTCAGCGTACCGGCGAGGGGAAGCACGATGAGTAGGACGAGTGGGCCGGCGCTATCCGGAGTAATCGACAAACTTGCGACAGCATAGATCACAGCGAAGATGAAGTGAGTGATGGCAAGAACACGGACGTAGATCATCGTTCGGCCGAGCGAGGGCTTGACGACACCATATCCCATGCATACAATTAGCAGAAGGAAAAAGGAGAACGCATTGCGTCCTGCATTAAGCACAGCAACGATCACCATCAATGCCTTCGCACCGCCATTTAGGCCGTGTCGGTTTTGATAGTCTAGATAACATTAGCAGGGGGCGTTGGCCGTATGCTAGCGTTCAACATACCATAGAAACCCCAAGTCATCAATTGCTCAACAATCAAAAACACCAGGATTGCGGTGATGTAGTTTTGTACGGGCACTGCAGATAATCAGTCGATGAACCCGGTGTATCCGGAGCTCGTACTTACAGATATCGTGGCGGTTCTGCACATATAGGAAGGCCCAGAACCTATTTCGAGTTAGCCATATTCTCGATAAACCACAAATTATCATGAGGGACATACAGGCCAACCACCGCGTAGACGATAGTCAAGCCACCATAGAACGGCAGCTTTGCGATCTGGGCAGCTGGAAGTTCACCGTACGAGTTCCGGAACTCGATCACAGCTTGGTAGTCCACCCCGGAGTAGCCGTACGTGCTCACACAGTAGAATCCAGTCTTTTTGATGGGGTAGTTGATGGCGGCAGGGTCATTCAGATGGACTGCTTTGGTGATGATGGGAAAGTTGGCGGCCTCGCTGACATTGGCGGCAAGGATAAAAGACCCGACCTGTTCTTGTTCGCAAAGGTTTGCCTGCACACTAGCCTCGTCGCAGATAGTCTCCCTCTCCTAAGACATCATGCATCAGTTGTACCATCCCAGTGTAACTGTTCTCAGGGGAAACATACCCCGGAGTCGCCGGGTATGGCCCGGCCGATGAGGTTCTCGTCGGTCCATTCGAATATGACGAGACTGACAAGGGGGTCGCTGTCACCGGATTGGGACTCGGGGACGAATTTGGTCAAAATGAAGGGATCGACGTTCCCACCCCAAGCTTTGCGACTGTACATCCCCGAACATCGCTGTCGATGGGCTTCATCCTGTGTCTGGAAGTCATGGAAAATTAGGCACGGATCACAGGTTCGAGGACGAGGGGATGCGCACCAATTCAACTTCATTTGCAAGTACACTTCCTGCCAGCAGGGCAGTGAAGCCGAGGGTCTGAAGCCAGCCTCTCATTCTGACCATGAATAGGAGCTGAGCGGTAGGATCCTGTAGAACAAAGCTCCGGAGTCGCCGAGAGCAGGGTTTAGTGGCAACCCGGGGTCATAAGAAGTCCCAGGGAGTGGGTGACGGCCAAGTCGACAAGGAAGAGGACTTCCCAAGACTGGAACTGGAATGCGTGGTGACCGAGCGATGTTTGCGACGATCTCACGAATCGTGGCTACAACTGCCTGAAACCGGGGAAGCCGCGTGTTGTTGACGGGGTCCCGCCAATTATTATCTAAGCCCGTGCTGTGCTGCCAGTGGCACGGCCGAGAAATTCTGCCTGGCGAAAATCACTCTCCACCGGCATCCCGCCTGCGAACTATCCGTCGATTCTTCTTTGTCTCCTGCTACATCCTCCCCATGACCGCAAATATGCCTGGAAAGGAGCTGCCCGATCGCTGCATGAACTGCCATGAGGCGCCACCGACTTTCACCCTCCGGGATCGTCGCGTGTGCCAGTATGTTCCACCGCCCCAAGTGCACTGTCGCTGCCGTTCCTCGATACTGATACAAGTTACCCCTCATGCAGAGAATGCTATATCCGCTTCTTGAGCCTCAAGCCCTTCAAGCGCATGGAGGCCTATCGTCTCCGGAAAAATATGCCCAAGACCGGTCCTTGCAAATTGCTACTACCCCTCTCATACGGCGTCTCGTCTACCGTGCTACTACACATGCTACATAAGCAAATCGAGGTGCTACGTTCGAAGCAACATGGCCCCGCGGGTTTCGAAATTCTCGTCCTGGTCGTGGACCCTGCGACGATCTCCTCCGTTTCTTCACATAACGAAGGCTTCGAACTCGCAAAAAAGACTTTCCCGCTTTGCTCATTTACACAATTGCCGTTCCACAGTATCTTCGAACTCGATCCGGATGTTCAACAGATCATGTCGCAGTATGCCGGGGAGGGCTTCACGGATGACACGGGTCTATCCAGCGAGGAGCGACTCCATTCCTTTCGTCAGTCGATCACGACGGCCACGTCCAAATCAGACGTCGACCGTATCTTGTTGAACAAACTCATCGTTGCTTTCGCAAAGAAGATGGAATGCCGGGGCATAGTGTGGGGCGACTCGGATAGCAAGCTCGCTGCCAAGACTCTTGCCAACGTTGCGAAAGGACGTGGTTCTGCAGTGACGTGGCAGGTGTGCGATGGCATGTCTCCTTTTGGGTTGGAATTCAACTTTCCCCTCCGGGATGTGTTCACCGTGGAGACGCAAACCTACGCCAGCCTCTTTCCAGAACTTACTGGCATCGTCATTCATGATGAGCCTCCCTCAGAGAACACACTCACCAAGAATCTGTCTATTGACGAGCTGATGATACGTTATGTCAGTACTCAGGGTGAGAAATACCCCGGTGTCATGTTGAACGTGACAAGAACCGCCAGCAAGCTCCAGTCGTCCGGTGCCTCTACTGGTGGGCCACAGTGCGACTTCTGTGGAGCTTATATGACTAGGAGCGGAGAGACTACGAACGGAGAAGAGGGCAAAGAGCATCTTCAATTTTGTTACGCCTGTGCTCGGTCCCGGCCAGAACTGAGCTGCTAAGGCTATATTCAGGCATAAGTCGCTCGCTAGATGTGGTGTGTTCATATATGTACAGCATTATCTTGTCCGCCGAGATGATTGTGCGTTATCGACCACTCCTCTCTCCAGGTCCTCCTCTCTCTGAGCTCCTCCGCCAAACCATCGGCCTTGCGACCGGTTTTTCTTGGGATGCTGTGCTGCTTGAGGCTTCGCTGGACCATCAGTGTTCCTACTATGCGACTGGCCTTTGTGCCTGGATGGCTCCCCCGATGCATCCTCATCATACCGGTCGAACTCGTCCGGCAAGCTCATATCCTCCACATCGTGTCTCCTCTCTTGTCTCCCAAGTGCCTTGGCCCCTTTTTGCCGCAAATGTTTCTCTAGGAGGACGGCATTCCGCGTGTTGCACTTGTACACAGCGTCGGCAACGTCACCTATGAAAGGGACCAGGCCGATAAAAAAGTCGATGACGATATTCATGAGCATCATCATCCGCAGCCGCGATGGGAGGCCCCCGTCGATCTTATCGCAGGTGTGCACCACCATCAAGGCCAGTGCAGCATCCGCTCCATCACCGATACTGTTTTGGATGGCTGCATAAGTTCCTCATCGGGATGCACATGCGGGGATTGCGACTTACAAAGGGAACAGCCCAATCACACTTCCCCAGCCAAAGCGAATTCCGCACAGACTGAATAAACACAAGTCCAGCCGGTACGCCCTTCTTTTGACTTGGGTCAGGACTTTGCTGTCATTCTCCGATAACCCAGGCGGTATTGCCTTACGCCGCTTCTGTGTCTTCTTCCCGAAGGCGCGGTTCAAGCGCGAGGCAGGGACTTCTTCGAAATAGGGGTCCTACACCCAGATGAAGTGTTTTAGTCCATAGGTTCCGACCGTAGTACCGTTCAGAGAATGAAGTGGGCTTTTTACCTCTTGTCCAAAATGGTTCCGTGCGGTTTCTCCGAGGATCTTCTTGCCCACTAGGGACGCAAGTTGCGCCGACATGGCTTCTGACTTGGAAGGTTTGATTGATGGTATGCAGGATTAGGCCAGGAAGAAAATTCAAAAAGGCAGTGTTGGGATTTTTGGGGGATTGTCAGTGTCGATTTCCAGGAGGGACGCTCGGCTCCCTCTTTAACCGCCAAGCATTCAGGAGCAGGCGTATGTAAGTGCGACGGTCTTCTGCAAAGAACTTGAGATGTAGCCGCTGGATGTTCAATGAAAGGGGGTCAGGCGGCTTTAAGCCTTGGGATAAAGAGACCGGCAGCCAGTCATGGACGACAACGTCGACAATGACCTGAATATCTGGAACACCAGCCGCGCACCGACGTCATTGCATGACCCGGCACCACCAGTTACGTAACGGCGATACGCGCACTAGCCACAGTTCCCACCGCGCCACATGCGGGCTGTGGCGCAGCCGCCTCGGTCTCCCAACACCACCTGAACCGAGAGTCATCGGCAGCTCCCTTAGCCTTCCTCCCATTGTTAGGCCGTCGGGTGTCAACCAGAAGAGCCACACTTCCTTCATTCCCCTCCCCACCTATCAGCGCGTCTTCAGTTGGCTTCAGATAGAGCACCCATTGGTTTGCTCTCATCCCTGCCTCTTTAGCTCTCTCGCAAAAGTACGCTTCAGGATTGGCGCTTGCCAAGCACCCTTCCTTGAAGCTGCAGCAGCGCGCTGTGCTGTCCCCTCAGTCATCGTTCGCTCTGCCTCGCGCTCTCTCCGCTTATCGCTTGGAGAGCTCCTCGCCTGTCCCCCCCTCTGTTGAAATGCTAGAGCACGTTGTCCAGTATGCCAGAAACAAAGATGCAGTTGGAAGACTGTAAGTCTGGCCTTCCCTATCTCTCCCTGCCCGCCCCTCTCACCCCGGATGGCTACGGTGACCTCGGCAATGCTAACCAGGATGGCTTTGGGCAGGGCTGGATGATCTGTGTGTCCGCTTCATCATCAATTTACCTCGAGAAGAGCTTGAATCTGTTGAACGCATCTGTTTTCAGGTTGAGGAAGCACAATGGTTCTACGAGGACTTCATTCGACCGTTGGACCCGGCGCTTCCATCGTTGTCTCTCAAAGCCTTCGCCTTGCGCATCTTCCAGCATTGTCCACTGATGTCTCAATGGTCACATTACCATCATATCACTGCGTTTTCCGAATTCTTGGCCTACAAAACCCGAGTACCCGTGCGCGGTGCCATTATGCTCAACCAAGACATGGATGAGGTGGTGTTGGTTAAGGGCTGGAAGAAGGGCGCCAACTGGAGTTTCCCACGAGGAAAAATCAACAAAGATGAAAAAGACATCGACTGTGCCATTCGGGAGGTGTATGAAGAGACCGGCTTTGACGTTCGAGAAGCCGGATTGGTCAAGGACGAGAACGACGTCAAGTTCATTGAGATCACCATGCGAGAGCAGCACATGCGGCTGTACGTTTTCCGTGGCGTGCCGCAGGACGCTCATTTTGAGCCGCGTACGCGAAAGGAGATCAGTAAAATAGAGTGGTACAAGCTGTCAGAATTGCCAACCTTGAAGAAGAGCAAACAGCAGGATCAAGGCTTCGTTGTCGCCAATGCAAACAAATTCTACATGGTGGCCCCGTTCATGCACCCGCTCAAGAAATGGATTGCCCAGCAGAAGAGGCTTGAAGGAAAGGCGCACGGCGCTCCGAAGCTACCCATGCCAAGTGATGCCGAGATGTCAATCGATGAAGCTTCTCATGCCATGCACAGCTTCACGCCAAACCAGGTCGCTGCGGAGATGGCTGTTCCAAGTGATTTGCCGGAAGTTGCATCATCCCAGGACGCCTCCGCTCATCTAAAGCGTCTCTTGAACATCAACAATGCCATTCCTTCTCATCTTCCACCACCTGTCGCAGCTTTGCAGGGTTCTGGGCCCAATGCCTCGAAGTCTAATGCTCTCCTAGAGCTGCTAAGGACCGGTTCATCTCACGAACCCGTTCCTCAGATTCCAGAATCCGATCAGAATTCACCGCCGGCTCCTCTGGCAGGTGGTGGTCGATCTCATCCCATGCCTGGCTTCTTTCCGGGCTTCCCTCAACAAGGCCCTCATGGTGGGCTACCTGCAAGTCTACCGCAATATCTACAGCCCCATCAGGGACCTGGAGCGCACCTGCCGCCTTCCATCGTCAATGCAATGCCTCGTGGCCCACTGAACCAAGGACCTCTTCCGGTTGCTCATCCAGGACCGTCAGCCAATTATTACGGGGTTTTCCCTCCTCAACAGCAACTGCCATTAGACTCGTATAAGGACAGAGCTTTACTGCCAGGGCTCCCTCCTGCACCGCAAAATCAATCCACGGGCCCGGCCCCCTACCAGCAAACAGGCGACCCTCAATTTTCGCACTCTGGTCAGCCTTCCCAAGTTCAAGGAGCGACAGTACCACCGGCGAGCAAGCTGCCTCCACCAAAGCTCACCAGTCACTCCCTAGCTTTGTTGAGTGTTTTCAAGGATGAATCTATTAAAACACCCAAAACACCCAAGGCGACCCTGGTGTCACAGGCAGAGACGGTACAAACGAGGGAACGAAAACCATCACAACATCAGGATCAGCTTCTTAGCTTACTGAGAGGGTCGCCTGCTCCTGCTAGTCCAGGACCGGTCGAATTATCGGCCCAGCCAGTCTCCCCCGCTAGGAAGCAAATCCTTCAGCGAGCCCGTGGTGACCAGAGCCCAGCACGTCACATCGGTCCGAATCAGCATGTGGCTTGGCCGGAGGCGAACCCATGGACTTCTGCGCCAGCATCTGGCCCGTCAGTCAATACACCGCAACCTGGAGCACCGAAACCGTCTGGTAGAAAAGCGCAGAATGGATCGGCTCGCAAGGCCAACAGAAATGAGCAGCCACAGGCTCTTGCGTCCCCGATAACGATCCTGCCCAGACCACCGGCTGCGAAGAGAGAACAACCTCCAGTGCGCACTCCGCAATCCTCCCGTCCTTCCTCTCGGGCGCGAGCTGCGAAGCCCAGTACTCCCGAACCACCGAAGCCCTTCCAGCCGCAAATTCTGCGTCGCTCCGACAACCCGAATGCCATGGACCTTTTGCCTATCCGAACTAAGCTCAATGAGAATCAAGATCAGCAGGGCACTACACGCGCCACTAGCTCCCCGCAGCAGTCGCAGCCTCAACCCAACTTCGATCGCCGACCGAGTCAGCCGGTTGCGCAAAAGGAGATGCTACTATCTCTCTTTGGCAAGCCATCTTCCTCCCCGAGTATTTCACCTGCGGAACTCAGCGCATCCATTCCAAAGCCATCGGAGGCCTCCTCCGTTGTTAGCCCACTCTCGCCCCTTAATCTCCCCACTGCTCCTGCGGGGGGGCAGGGGCCCCTAGGCATGGAAGATAGTCAAACATCCAGTGCCAACAAAGTTGCATCACCTGTCAACAAAGCTTTCCTACTTGGGTTCCTGGAAGGAGTTGCGAAGGGGAACAAGTAACGCGGTCAATTTTGCTTAATAGCCCCGCCAGCTGTCCCGTATGGGTCATCAATGGAATCAGCGGCCGACCATTTCATAATCTTGAAGTCAATTGAATGTTATCCATGCTGTCTATCTGTCCCTACAAGACCGTGTTCCCTTTTCGGGCTAGCTCGTAAATCAGTCCTCAGTGATTATGTCATGTCGGGTATTCTGCCTCCCACCACCGCCCTTGAAACGATGTCATTCATGGGCCTCGGATTTGTAAACGTTACGCAGAATCAATCCCAGCGTCATCTCACAAACATGATGCGCTCCAGCCCATCTACACGCACAGTATGTGCGCGCTGCCTCAGCCGCGGGCGAAACTTCTCCACGACCATCCAGCGCCGCGCCCAACAATCCAGCACCACCAATCCACCCTCCCCGCCGGCAACCGGGTATGCTCGTCTCACAAACCGAGGATTGATCTCCATCACAGGCATAGATAGCACCTCTTTCCTCCAAGGCCTAATCACCCAGAACATGCTAGTGACCAACGACCCGAACCGTGCGACCCGTCGAACCGGATCCTACACTGCCTTCCTGAACTCCCAAGGCCGAGTCCTCAACGATGCCTTCATCTACCCCCTCCCCCAAGCGGAGGGCACATCGCCAGACGAACTCGCATGGCTAGTCGAAGTGGACAAGAACGAAGTGACAAGTCTCATGAAACACCTCAAGAAACATAAACTCCGCGCGAAACTGAAATTGCGTGCTATCGACGACGGCGAACGCACCGTGTGGGCCTCATGGCAAGATCACAGTGAGCCCGGATGGGCGACATATAATCTCGATTCGCAGTCCCTCTCCCCTTTTTCCTCGCCCTCCGCAACGGTCACCGGCTGTGTGGATACCCGGGCACCGGGGTTCGGGTCCCGACTTGTGACGCCCGGGGCGGAAGATCTGAGGACGCATCTCGCGGAGGAGGGAGAGGTTTCTGGATCGGAGGTCGAACTGGGAACTTATACCGTGCGGCGCATGCTGCATGGTGTAGCGGAGGGGCAGTCGGAGATTATTCGCGAGTCGTCGCTTCCGTTGGAATGTAACATGGATATGAACCGGGGGATCGATTTCCGCAAGGGGTGCTATGTTGGTCAGGAACTTACGATCCGAACGCATCATACGGGTGTTGTGAGGAAGAGGATATTGCCGGTTCAGCTCTATGAGGGGAGTCAGGAGGGTTTGGAGTCGGCGGATACGCCCGTGTATGATCCCTCTGTGGAGGTGGGGTTGCCGCCATCTGGGTCGAATATCTCAAAGGTCAGCGCGCGCAAGGGCCGCAGTGCGGGAAAGTTCCTGGGTGGAGTTGGGAATATTGGACTTGCATTGTGTCGGTTGGAGATGATGACCGATGTCGCTCTGACCGGGGAGGGGACTCAGTATAGTCCTGATCAGGAGTTCAAGGTGTCGTGGACTGGGGCAGAAGATGGGTCGTCCGAGTCTGGCGAGGTCAAGATCAAGGCTCTTGTTCCGCCTTGGACGAGGGAACACATCTATAATGGTGGAGTGAAGAAGAATCATGGCCGTAACCATGAAATAGAAAGCCAGCGGGCCAGGGAACTGTTGGAACAATTGGAGGAAGAGGAATCATCACGATGAAATGATTAATTGTTTAAAATGTATCATAGAGAAATTGTACAATATATGTCAAAACGGGACTTGTATAGATGTGTCTCATTCAGTGACAACACTGTGTGAATGATGATATAAAATGCGAGGGTATCTATGCTATAAAATTGTCTATGAATACATGACACAACACCTGGTGCTTTTGATTAACTTCCATCCAATCCAAAACTCCTAAGATGCACCGTGTTCTCAAATCATCAAGGAACAACAACTAGACCTTGGCTTCAGCCTCTGCGGCATCTGCAGCTTCGTCTTCCTTCCTGAGCTGCTCCTCGAGCGCCTTGCGTTCCTTCTCCCGCTGTGCGTTCTTCAATCGCATTAATGTCACTTCTTCCAAACTCGGGGCACTCGAGCCATTGGTTGAACCAGCAGGCGCAGGTTTTGCTGACTTTCCTGCTGCGGAAGCAAAGGAACCGAAGGACGGCGCTTTTCCGGGTTGTTTGCCGGCAGCACCAGACGATGCTGATTTCAGACCCGGGAAATTGAAGGATGGTTTTGATGGGGCGGCTGAAGGAGCTGGACCTTGAGTCTTGGGTGCAGTGCTTTGCTCTGAGGTTGTGGGGGCAGAAGAATGGCCGTTGGCTTCCGTGCCCAGGTCGGGTTGGTTACCTGACGCCCAAAAGACCGATTCGATGGCAGACCAGACGCTGTCTGCTTGTCCGGTACTCTGTCGGATCTTCTTCTCACTGTCCAGGACAGCAGAGTGGGCACTGACTATGGAAGCGAAGATCACCACACCTGTCGCAACCGTCTTCTTTTCGCGGTTGTCCCCGAGACGTTGTCGCTTATCCTTCAGCAGCAGGATGTTCTCGATCTTGCCGAATGAAGAGAACAGGGACATCAAACGATCTTTGTCCAGGTCCAAACCTCGTCCTTCACGAACCCAACGCACCTTCACACCTCGTTCTAGCTCTGGTACATTTGCACCGCCCTCTTTCGAGCGATCGACCTTCTGGCTGCTCCTGTCCGCCGCGCGTTGTGCCTCCTCTTCCTCCTGACGCATCAACTTCTCCTCCTCTTCCATCTCCTGTTTCAAACGTTCCTCTGCCTCGCGTCGCCGCCGCCGTCCATCCTCTGCAATTCGATCGATCTCTCTCTGCAGCTTAGCTTCGGCATCATCGCTACCGGCATCGGTACCCATCCACGACCGTTTCACACCCCGTTGCGTGGCGCCACCCATCCCCGCAGCACCAGCGCGCTCCCTGGCCTCCAGATCTTCCCTCATTTTCCTCTTCGCCGCATCCATCATATCCCGTTCGCGCTTCTTGCGCTCGCGCGCCTCACGCGCATTATCGTAGAGCTGCCGCACCGAAGGGTCGGAGAGCACATCGTAGGCTATTTGGAGGACGTGAAACTTGTCGATGTCTGCAGGAGTCGGGTTCGCGATTTTATCCGGGTGGTACTTCAGTGCGGTTCGACGGTAGGCGCGACGGATTTCAGATTCTGCGGCCGCAGGCGAAATATCGAGGAGGGCGTAGAAGTCTTCAGTTGAGGCCGCATGGGCCTTGAGGTCGTCGTTCGAGGCCATGGTGATGCGCCTTTAAGGACGTTGGCAGTCGCGTCCTTGTTTTTGGTTTCAGGTAGGAGTGTCTCCTTCCAATATAAGGGGAATCGGTTATCGTGGTATGTAAGTAGCATACAACACGCTACCTGAAGGTCTGGAGACGAGGATGTGGAAGAGAAAAGAAAATGTTAGCATAGGAAGATGAAGCTTCATGTCAGGCTTGGCGGAGGGCCGGGCTGCCGGTGGCGGAACTGGCTCGGGATAACCGATCCACTGCCATCTCTATCAACAACACGACCAATTCCTCGGTCTATCTATTGTGACGGTCAGTTGGTGTCTACAATGTATTGGTTGGTTTTTTTGCGAATTCTTTTACAATCTGAGGCTTGAGTCTCATTGGAATAGATTTAAGGTCGATTCCTAGCTTTCTTCATCGGAAATATATATTCGAGAGTAGGATACCTGCTGCAGTAGCATGGACTTTGTGCCATCCATTTCAAACATCTTCGAAGATGAGATACTAATCTCTTGAGGTCTCTCTCAGTTGCGAACTTTTCTCTGCTTATATACTGTAGTATCACACGTGGATGCTGAGAGGATGCCAGATGCTGACTTGCCTTTCCATCTCAGGCACGTGCCCCCGATATGGGAGGGGAAACTCCTCAACTCACATTTCAATGCCTCGATACAGCATGTGATTTCATCCGTCATCCTCTGCTTAAGTCTTCTCAAGCAAGATGAAAAAACCCCCAATGCCCTCACCTGCCCAGCTAGCACTGGCAATGGCCATTGTCAAATTGAAGCCAGTGGGCCTGGATATCAAAGGCATAACTGCATCTGCTTCCTGAGACAGATATGCATATTAATTGAAGTCTAGAACACTTATTGCAGATTCGACGCCACATAAAACCCACACATCTGACTGATAGGTTCTTTACCCATGACAAATACCTTGATAGTGTCTCCTTCTGGGAACAAGCATATGAGCGATCTGAAGCCGAGCAGAGCAAATTATTGGAGCGAATATTTGAGTTGGAACAACGCAACGAGTCACTTCTCGCGCGGCTACAGAATACGGGTGTAACCAGGGAAGAAGAGACTCTGAAACGCAAGATCACCGCGAAGAGCGCGGCCTCGGAGAATAATGCCCCGATGCGAAAGAGAGCAAAGACACAGCAGACAAATCCCTCAAAGTTTGCCAATAGTATATCTACTGGACTCGGTGGCGGTGCTATTGATCACCCAGAATGCCCCGAGCAATGTTGGCTGCCCCTCCCACCCTTACTGACGAGAGTTTGCTGACTGACTCTTATTCTAGTCACCGCAACTTTCATGAGACAATTTTATACACTTCAAAAAGTCCTTCAGAAGCGGCCCAACAATTCCAGCATTATCAGAGCAGCTATCAACTTGTGCAGTACCACGGCCGGAAATGTGCGCAGTGCAATCGAACAACCGACTGTGTCCCAGCCTTCGACCAAGATCGTACCCCAATCCAAGAAGCCGGATATATTGGCTATTTTGAACAGCACAGAGTGCGCTTTCAGAATTTTGATTCAAGCCCTGAGGAAGCTATCCGCGACTGGGCGGGCCACGCAAGATGTCGGACAAGTCACATATCACATCGTCCGCTTATATGAGGTAGTCATTGGCGCTCTAGACGGATATTGCAAGCGCAAATCCGAACAGTCACCACACGAGAATAAAGCAGGTGCCCGGGCATCCCGACAAACACAAAAGGCCAAACCCAAGCGGTCCAAAACAGGTTGCTTCAGCGATATGCAGAAGGACCCGGACGATGAATCAGCCACCCATATGAGTTTGTTGCTAAGTAAGATGGCGCTCTCGCTTGACACCACCCGCATAAGTGAGCAGAATGTCCTGGAGGGCTTTCTGCTTGTTCTGCTTAATCGCATAGGCAAATTACTCTGTTTGTTCGTCTTCCAAGATCTGCGTTTACGGCCTGATCTACGGATGGATGCTGCCAAGTTCCCACTTCCGGAAGGACTCAAGGAAATAGACTTGAGCGAGAGCTCATTGCCTGCGGCGGCAATGGAGGCCAAGTTCCTCATTTGGCCCTTAGAACGCATATTGACTGTATTGGATGATGTTCCATCCTTATCCTCGTCACATCCCAGTCTAAACACACAATTCACCACAAAGGTAAAGGGAAAGCTGCAGAGCACCCTCCTTCACGCCGTCTTCGGTAGAGACTCGCTATGGCCAGATGTCCTACAACGCCCCATTCAGCCTAATGACCGGGACTTGGAAAAACTTCGCTCTTGCTCACAGATCCCTGAGCAATCAGCACCAGACTGGTTTATACAAGAGGTTTGGAGGCTCTTAGGCTGGGAGATACTAGCTAAGAACAACCTCTCGGAGATGTAGGGCTCAAATATGGGCCTAGTTTGACTCGGCCAATCTGTGCCTGTTGGTCGGGATGCCCGGGTTAGCCTGCTTGTATGACTTACTGATGTTGACAAGAATGATCAATTGCTACCTTAATTAGAGCCCGCGCAATCTCACTGATACGTCTGACCATAAATATAAGTCGTTGAATTCATAACGTGCTTAATTTAGTAGTTTCTTCGGTTTAGAGCCTATTTGAAATCTAGGATACGAGCAGCATTGCCACCCAAGACACCCGCAGCAGCATCTCCATCCGTGTCAAATGCGGCGTGGATTGCCTTGTAATTAGTCGTTACACTAGGCCATTCCTCCTCGTCCTCGCCCAGAGGAGGGAAGAATGGATGATCCGTCCCTAAGATTCAGTTAATAATGACACAATATAGGGCCACCTCAGAGAACATACCAAAGAGAAGACGATCAGCTCCGCCCGCCGCAGTAACTGCCGCTTTCAACCCAGCAGTGCCGTACACGACGGCGTCCAGGTAGATATTGGTGTTTAGAACATCCCACACACTCCGTTGCGGACCAGGCACATCACCCCCATTTGCAATAAACTTGCGTTCGTGGAGAATGCAGCTCTCAATCCGACCAGCAAGGAAGGGAAGCGTGCCTCCGGAATGAGCCAACAGGATCTTCAGCCGCGGAAAGCGATCGAATACGCCCGCCAAAAACATTCGCGTCACCGCAATGGTTGTCTCGAGCGGGAACCCTAGAGCCAGCGGAAGGACATGACCGTAGCGGCTTATCACCTCTGGACCGCCAAACGCTTCATCTGGTAGCCCGTAGTGCGGGTGTAGAAACAACATTGACCCCGTGTCTTGTAATGCCTCCCAAACAGGATCCAACCGATTATCATCCAAGCCATTGCCTAGTCCAGTCGTTCCCATAATCACTCCTCGTAGATGTGGCAATGTCTTCAGCCGTTTGATCTCATTCACGACGATATCGGGACTCGGGGCACTGAGTGGAAGTGCTCCGAAAGCAAACAACGTCTCCTTCTCGTGAAGTGCCTTTGTCTGGTCTGGATCTGCGTCGTTGTTCACTCGCGCACAGGTTGCCTCGAGGTCATCGTTGATGCGCTCCGCCCATGTCTGCGCTTCTTCGGGTTCGAGGAAATCTAGCCATGGATTTGCTAACGAGATGACGCTGGAATTGATTCCGTGGTGTCGCATGAACGCCAGTTTCACGTTGATGTCTGAGTAAGAAGAGTCGACGGGGCGGCCGCGTTCATCGATGGGAATAGACGGGTCATCGTCGGACGAGAGGATGATGAGACGAGGGGTAGCATTGTTGGCTGGGTCGTGGACATAGGGAACGGTTTTGCGTGCGCGAAGCATCTGCATATACGAGGGAGGGTAGACATGAGTATGGATGTCAACGATGAGAGGCGCCATTTTGGCGGTTGGATTGTAGCTGAGGGGGTGACCAAAAGAGGGCGGGGTCGTTTGTTTATGTTGGTTTGACCTTTGACTAGCAGATGCAAATGAGGGGTAAGCGCCATGTGGAATGAATGCATGGGGGATGACTTATCAGGGACTTGGATCGATCGCAATCGACTTGTTATCGCTCTCTCCACCGCGATAAGCAGCTTGATTTGTTATCTTCTGCAGGATGCTCCGTACTATCGGGGTGATGGTCACTCTCCTACGCGGCCGGGTAAATTTACCGAGGGGCTCGGAGTCCCTACTGTGTGGCCTGATAAGAAATTTCCCCCCAGATTGCCATATCTTCAATCTTCTTTCTGGATTCATTGCCCCTGCCCCGCGATTGATTGTCTGCTCTTATCACGGACCCAGAGCCACCCTCCAATTGATATGGTCTTGCCCCAGCTTCATCCTTGGTTCATCGCCGATAAGTGATCTCACGGCCCTCTACCGGACCCCCCCGCCCTTGCGCCATCTCGTCTCCCTGAAGTCTATCATCCCCATCCTCAGCAGCTATTAATCTCCTGCATCCGGCTCATTGCGTTGGTCGTTTTTGTTTTCGCTACCATCTTCTCCGCCTTGGGATTAACGTGAATCATTGCAATGGAAGGCAATCTGCCCCAACAGCAATGCCATCCTGCCTCCACAGCCGTGGACAAAGATGACCTGGTCATCCCAGTGAGTATTTCCGAGGACGGTTTCTCAACCTACCTCTCTCTCCAAAAATGCCTGCGTCTTGTCTTATCTCTTTACTTGATCCTGACTTATCGTCTGTCTGTAGATCATCGATTTCGGCCCCTTCCTCAACGGTACCCCCGCTGATAAGCATGAGGTCGCCATGTCCATCGTAGACGCCTTCAAATCCTCCGGCTTCCTCTATCTCAAAGACCATGGAGTTCCACCATCCGTGGTTTCTCGCGTATTCGGCTCCTCTGCCCGCTTCTTCAGTCGACCCCAGGATCAAAAAGATGGTCTGTGCTGGATTTCCCCACAGACGAACCGTGGTTACGTCAAGACTGGGCAAGAGAAGCTAAGTCTGCCCGATGACGTCGCGGGGGCTCCTCGAACCACGCCCGACCTAAAGGAGACAATGGAGATTGGTCGGGAAGGTGTTGATAACTTTCCCAATCGATGGCCGGACCACATCGATCAGGAGGGGAAGGACTTCAAGGAGGTGATGCTGTCGTTCTTCGATATGTGCAAGTCTCTACATACGGAGGTCATGCGGGCTATTGCGCTGGGGATGCATTTGCCGGAGCATTTCTTCGATGCATATGTGGATGCAGGTGATAATAACCTTCGCCTGCTCCATTATCCCTCCGTCCCCAAGGATGTCTTCAAGCAAAATTCGGGACAGGTTCGTGCCGGGGAACATAGTGATTATGGTTCCATCACACTTCTTTTCCAAGATAGCCGTGGAGGACTACAAGTCCGCAGCCCTAAGGGCACTTTCGTGGATGCGACACCCATTGCGGACACGGTGGTTGTTAATGCTGGTGATTTGCTGGCTCGATGGTCCAACGATATAATCAAGAGTACCAGACACCGGGTTGTCGAGCCACCGACAGCGGTCGGAGAGAAAAAGGATGATTCCGATGTCTACCCTGATCGGTACAGCATTGCCTACTTTTGCAACCCCAACAGTAATCAGTTCATTGAAGCCATTCCTGGGACTTACGAAGAGAAAACCCATCCTGCAAAGTACCCTGGGATTAGGGCGGGTGAGTATCTGATGCAACGGCTAGCGGCCACCATATAAAAGTGCTTTGCGGACTGGTATCAAACTGAGGGCCGCACAACGGCAGATCAGATTGTTCTCAGTGATGTTTTGTCTAGCGGATCAATGCATCGTGGTGAACCGCCACAGTCTATACTTTTTATCATACAATACTTTAACCGTTACCATTAACCTGACCTGACCTCCATTCTACTAAAAACAACTGGTCAGATACCATTGAACTGAGTGTCTGCATTGCAAAACAGAGAGGCGCTGCTTAACTATTCGTGGCACATATACTACAGTTCCTCCTCATCGTACTCTTCTCTTCTCTCTGGAGTGTGCTATTTATATAACCTTACTTATCTCTTCTCCTTCTCTGTTCCATCTCCCTTCCTCATCAACCTCCTCTTCCTCTCACTTTTAGCCTCCCCTCATCTCAGCTCATCTCATTCTCTCTCCCTCTCCTGCCTCTATATAAATACTACCTTCGCCTCACTTTCTCTTCTACTGATCATTATATTACTGTTTTCTTACCTCTGAAGTATATCAGATTCATTTATTTATTCTTTTTTTTTTGATTAATATCTCTAACTTTTATTGCTCATCTTCCTTACCTGCTTATCAGCTTCATCCTCTTCTGACCTTATCTTCTTTCCTCTCACCTGCCCTCTTGCTTTTATATAAATACTATCTTTACCTCACTTCCTCTTCTATTAATTATTATATTACTGTTTTCTTACTTCTGAAGTATATTAGATTTATTTATCTATCCTTACTTTCTTCTAATCAATATCTCTAACTTCTATTACTCACCTTTCTCACCTACCTATCAGCTTCACCCTCTCCTGACCTCATCTTCTTTCCTCTCACCTGCCCTCCTGCCACTATAAACCCTTCCTCCACCCCTCCCTCCTCTTTCTCCTCTTTCCCTCTCCCCCTACCACTATATAAACCCCTTCTTCCATCTTCTCCCTCCCCTCCTCTCCCTCTTCTATCCTACTCTCTCCATACTATCCACGATATTCCGTTGCGCCCTACTTCCTTGCCGACAGTCTCCCGTTCTATCTACCCTTACACCAAGTCCCTTCTTCTCCGGTAACACTCGTCTCCTTAAGCGAGCAAATTATCAACCATGGAAGGCTCACATGAGAATATGGGACCGCTAACAGGTCTTGCTGGCCATGCCACAGGACCTATGGACGCACAGATGCATAATACGCAAGAACCTCCCCTCCAACCAGACAGCTTGGACGTGAGCCAAATGCTCTTAGATTCAATTGATCGGCGCAGAGAGTCATCCGGTCACAAAGAGGCCTTCGCATTGAGTCGTCTGGCACTTCAGATGAACGAAAGTGAGATGATCTCTGAAAAGGACCATTGTCATTTACGGGTAATGCTAACTGATTGCTACTAGGGGAACATGCTGAAATCCCATCGTTCCGAATTCCTTCGCCACAGGATGATCAAGCACACGCAGGACATATCGATGGCGATAACGCCTTATTTGTCCCGGAGACGGACCCCTTGCCTTTGAATCTGTCATTTCCAGATGCAGTGTCACCTTTAAATGATCAACAAATGGCCGAATTACTCCAGGATTTCAATCAAACGAATGGCGAAACCTCTCCTGTTCGACTGCCGTCGCAAGGTGTACCTCATCTGGATCTCAGTTCATTGCAAACGGGAAGGGTGAGTGTAACAGCACCTGTTGACAATGCTGAAGATGAAGTATCGCTCAAGTCTCCATCGGTTCAGACAATATCATCTTCATCTTCATGTTCGGGGGACAATGAAACTCCTATAGTGGATTTCCCGGATGTTCCGGATGACATTGAAGACCAAGAATACCCATCAGAGTGGCCTGAAGAGGAACTCGAAAGAAGCGCCCGGGGTGACTTATCGAACACAAAGTAAGTATGCGATCAGTTCACATCGGTGTGGCAATAGCTGACCACCCTAGATTTCATGCTGTTGAGCGCTGGTACAAGGGACTCAAGAAAGCATCCATGACAGATGATATACGCTACGAAGTAGCAATGCAACAGGAGCATGCCCGCAAGATAAGGGTGGAAAACAGAAAGGCATTGGGAAAACAGGCCAAATCCAGCTACTCCAGCTTGGATGAGCCAGATGCTTCCACTTCCGGACAGCTTCCCGTTGAGAAAAAGATCGGAAGCTCGGATAAAGTCACTAACAAGCCTCAACCAAGAAGAAGACGGCATAACAGAGTTTCTGCTGATGATAAACGAAAGAGCAAGGCACTTGGTCTCGATTTTGTTCTTGGACGGAAGAAACAGGAGATACCCCCGAATAGATCTCGAAAACGCAAGGACAGAGGTTTTGACTTCAATCCCGCGGCTGTGAAAAGATCCAAGCGAGGGGACCCAGGAGCCAAAGAATATCTAGAAGCCCTTCTTGCTTCAAGAATCATCCCTGACGCGCATGAAAATGCTTCATTGGCTGCAATACCTGAATCCGTTGAGAGGGATAAGATGAAAGCACTCACAAAGCTTGTTGCTAGCATTCCTAGCGCGGATCCGAACGAGGCTAAATCCGACAAGAAGAAGATCCTCGAAGCAACTCGGAAGTTCACTAACCCTGCAAGGAGTGACGGAAAACTTGGATGGCAGCTCAAGGGTCTCAATACAAGCTTATATCACTTTCAGGTCCGTGACTCCCCGCCTCATTGCCCACGATGCAAACTGATGCATAGAGTAGCTTTTAGGGGCAGCTTTTATGGTAAGCAACGTGCATATTGAGATTCGGAAGAGCCTTGTGGCTAAATCGAGTAGCGTGACCGCGAGAATTCACTGCAGGGACCTTTTGGTGGATTATTCTGTGATATAATGGGGTTAGGGAAAACAATCCAAGCCCTTGGTAAGTGCACGCGGCAAAACAAATAACATGTCTAACCTGGCTCTAGCGAATATCGTAGATGGAAAACCATCTGATCCGGAGGACCCCGTGAGAACAACACTCATTGTTGTTCCTTCACAACTAGTCAGTCACTGGTATGTTTAGCCGATGCTGTCTGTTCAATTGTCTGTCTAACCCAAACAGGAAAGCTCAGATTACAAAGCATTGCGACAAAAAGGCGATAGGAGAAGTTCTCATATACAAAGCGAATTCGAGGCTTGAGACTCTCGATACAGTGGGGAGTCTGGAAAAATATGACGTTATGTATATACCAAGCAACTATTTATGATGTTAAAGCGGTGTACTCACGCAGTTGCTAGAATCACTACCTACGATGAAGTCAGGAGGTCCTATCCACGGATAAAAGCTCCAACGGACGAGACTAATGATGACAAGATCAAGGAGTGGTGGGATGAATCTTACGAGGAAATTGGCCCACTACATGAGGTCAAATTCCATCGGATCATCCTCGATGGTAAAAGGATCCTCTCTGATATTCATGGCAATAATCAGACTGACAGCCAACCTGCAGAGGGTCACATCATCAAAAACCATCTTTCGTCAGTGTCCATTGCTATTCGCGCGCTGACCGGCCATTATAAGTGGATCCTAAGTGGTACCCCAGTGCACAAGTGAGACCACACCAACTACCCGGCTATTATCTGGCTTCCAACATAAGGCACTTGCTAATATGGTGTTTGAAGCTATCTGGAAGAGTTCTATCCACTTTTTGACTTCCTTGGCGTCCCTCGAATCGGGAACATGGGTCATTTCATGAAAAGCTTCTGCAGTGTGCGTCATTCGGTATTTTACCCTGATCAATCAATATCTACTAAGATCTACTGTAGGACGAGAATGGCCATAGCCGCCTCGTGAACTTGCTGCGATCTTTCTTGTTTCGTCGAACACACAAAAGTCGACTCTTCTCATTGCCAGTTATCAAGCTTCCTGATGTCGGCGAAAGAATAGTCAAGGTGCAATTCTGCAGTGTTGAAAGAGAGCTCTATAACGCAATATCAGAGGTGTTCATAGAAAACATCAACGGTGAGATTTCTTTCTTTTTGGCCCCATCCAATATTGACTGCAGAGTGCATCTGACGGTAATGTAGGTTGTGCACGTCTTGGACAGCCTAATCTGGCTCAATACCGATGTTTTTTATCGATGATTTTGATGCTGCGCATGTTTTGCAGCCATCCGCTCACGACACAGCGCATAGTCAAGAGGCTGCTGTCAGAGGGATATCTGATGAAGAAACTTTCCAGAATCGCCAAGGAAACTGGGGACCAAAATGACTCGTCTTTTAAAATAGTTCAATGGCTCGTCTCAGTGCGAATGAACATGACAGTGCTCAATGACCGTGAGAATGAAGACGTAGGCCAATGTCTCGAAGAGCTCCATGGAGACAAGGCGATTTTGATGGAAAGTTTCCATCAATTCATGTGCGAGCTTCATGAGACTGAGAACTGGGATGAAAGACTGGAGAGGACCAATTGCCCGAGCTGCAAATTTGTACCCGTGAACCCTGTGATCACATCATGCAAGCATTTATATTGTGAGGAGTGCTACTACCTCCTACTGAATGACAAGAACACGACGCTTGGAAAGCCTACCTGCAGAAGTTGTCTCGATTCTATCGAGGAAGCCGCTTACTATGAAGAACAGATGCCCAAGCAGACGCAGTCCGTGCAGACCACTCCACCGGCAGCGAAAAACAAGGGGAAAAAGCTGGAGAAAAAGAAGACGACAAAGAAAGGACCCGGAAGCAGCATGCGTCGAATTACCGCGGGGCAAATCGAGTCAGACGAAGAGTCGGATGCTGACGAGGACACGGATTGGATTAAGGCGTGCGCCCAGCACATGCCGAGTGCTAAACTCACGAAGATACGCGAGATTCTTGCTGGGTGGCTTGCAGAGGATTCCTCTAGCAAGGTAGTGATCTTTACTCAGTTCTTGGATTTTGTTCGGATCCTGATCACCATGTGCACAACGGAAGGATGGCCATTTGCCTGCGTGAGCAATCAGCTCCTCAAATATGCAAGATTCAAGACCGGCTAACGCTATACAGTTGACTGGGAAACAGCGTCTAGCAGCCCGCGAAGAGAACATGAGGGTGTTCAGCGACAAAGAGGGTCAAGTAAGGGTTCTAATTGCCAGTCTGAAGGCTGGGGGTATAGGGATCGACTTGTCTGCAGCCAACAAGTGCATTCTTGTCGACCTGTGGTGGAACGAAGCTATCCAGGAGCAGGTATGTACGCTCTAGTGATTATGTTTGCTGTCAACTATACGTGTCCCTGACGCTCATGCTTCTTGCCCCAGGCCTTTTGTAGGTTGTTCAGAATTGGGCAAGAAAGTACAGTGCAGTTTGTCAAGCTCATTGTTGAGAGCTCCATCGACGATTACCTTCTTGACCTGCAGACGCGAAAGTCTGCGGAAATACGCAGCACAATGGGTGAAGATGTTCTGAAGAACCGAGATACAATCGAGGACCTTCTCCGGGTGTTTGCACATGTCGAGAAGGACAGTAATGGAGTGTTTCACCTTCAACCAAAGACATCGTCCAGGGACGTAAAGAAGAAGACTGGGTTTCGACCCTCGTTCGGTGTCTTCTGAACGGAGCGGGATTTGGCGAGTTACGACGCAACGGTTGCTTTGGTCTATCTTATTTCGTTTTTGCACATGCTTTGATCTCATTTTGCTGGTTTGCACCCTTGCGTTGATCTATTTATCTGTTATTTTGCATGCTCGGCAGTTGATATGGCTTTGGAAAAACGGAGGCGAGCTCGCAGGGATATCCTGATCATGATTTTGGTTCCGGTGTGCTTTCCCTCGGTGCAGACAGGCTGCAGCTTCAACTCCCAATAATTTATTGAGTTATTCTAAATATGACATTGCATTTTGAATCATTGGTGCAAACATCTGACCATGGAACTCGAGGTATTCATAGGATTCACCTTGATAGTGAATCCACATGTCCAATGAAGCATAGCAACGTCATGTGCTAGGTCTTGTATCATTTCTTCAAACACTAACTGACGTCTCTTTATATATCTATGGGATACTGAGACCACTAATAAGTGCATGGCACCGTGCTCAACCGGCCTCCATCGGTCACCGTGATGTTGCCATTGATATAGGCCCCAGAGGCACTGGCCATCCAAAGAACCATCCCGGCGAATTCTTGCTCGCTGCCCGATCGAGTCAGCGGCACCACTTCTTTGGGGAACGATCCATCCGTGACTCCCGAGTCTTTGAATCCGAAACTGGACGTCGTCATCTCGGACAGATACAAGCCCGGGGCGATCCCGTTCACACGAATATGATAGGGCGTCAGAGTCGTGGACAGGATCTTAATCAAATGATTAACCGCCGCCTTGGAGAGATTATACGCGACGTTGAATGCCACGCGTCGATTGAAGGCAGCGATCGAGCTGGTGATAATAACCTGGGCCGTTGGCGCGGCGGGCTGGTTCTCCACTGGGGCCGGCCTCTTCTTATTCGCGGCGTCGAGCAAGGGCAGAAACGCCAGGACGGTAAAGTAAGTCCCCGTGACATTGACATCCATGACGCCCGAGACCTCTTGCATGGAGAAAGACCACAGATGGTCGCGAATCTCGGAAAGACTTGGGCTTGACCCGTCGGGCTTTGGGCCGAGAGGCCGCATCGTGGGGTCGCCCGCAACCCCACTGTTGGCTATGAGCAGATTGACATGATCGGTCTGGGCGGCAACCGTGTCATAGGCGGCTTGTAAGGATTCCTTGGATGAGATATCGGCCCGGACTGGAATGATCGAGTCCTTCTTGCTGAGGGCCGCTGTCTCTTGCAAGGACTCCTCGCGACGGCCCAGGATGAAGACCTTGGAAGCACCGTTTTCTGCGAGCGTGAGGGCCATGGCCCGACCCAGGCCTATCAATACAAGCAGTCAGTTACCTATGGGATCGGGGTTGCCAGATATGCTCGGACGTACCACTGCCACCGCCGGTTACGATGGCCACCAATCCATCGACCGAGAAGAGCTGCGACGATTGAAGATGCGACATGATGTCGTCCTGTCCGATCTTTCTTGCTTGCTTGCTTGGAGGAAGGAGTGTGGCCAAATAATGGTATATGCACAAAAAAGACCGGGCGAAGTGACGTGCCCACGCGGGGTAGCGCCGATCAACCGATACCGGGCATCATCTTCCTGCCATCTGCTCCTGCTCTTCTTCATCTCTGCGGCCCGAGCATCCCCGCGAGCAGCCTTCAATGCCAATCTCGCCATCGGGCATTGGTATTCATGAGAAAATCTATTGCAGCACACCAGGCGCGACGCGTTAGATGCTACCCGTCAGTTCATTATCAATTTACCTCCCCGGCTCCAAGCTCCAGACTCCAAAGTCATGCAACACTCTTGTCGGACTCGGAATCCGTGGGAAATGATTTCCACCCAGGGCCACTTGCGCGACGTCACAATTACCGAGCCAGGGCCCGCATGTCGGCTGTCCCAACAACCTAATGTGTGAGTAGGTTAATTGGGCCCATACTCTACAATGTGCTTTTGGCCTGACATCCGCACAGCATCTAGGGATGCATCCATAGATAGAGATCTGCAGAGCCAACGCCTACGAGCATGATAGGCCACGATGTCCACCGCCAGTATGGTATACTCGGAAAATGGTAGCGAGCAGCTCCTTGGCGGGTGTTCCACTGGGTCCGCTCTATACATTCGTGGCTGGAAGTGACGACCGTATCGATCCCTTCCAACCGACCTTCAGGGATTGTGGCTGAAGTGAACATAACCTACTGCTTAAGAGATGTACATGGTGGGGCTAGCGATGAGCCTTTCATTGTATCCCACACTTCCGTCGCCTTCCGCCAGGGTCGTGGTGGTTGGGAGGTTACATCCACGCGCATCCGAAGTCCAACAAAAGACCTTGTGTTTCGTCGCGTACAACACACAGGATCCTGACATCGAATATGACGATATATCGATTGCGTCACAGATGGGTTGCAACATGACGAACACGACGGGCTGATTCGCAACGTATTTATGTGCCTACCGGGTGTCGTCTGTCTTCTTCCGAAGCCCAACACGCTGTGGATGTTTAGCTTTCTGGAGTACAACTCTTGATCAGGATGGCTTCATACCGTTTTCTCTTGTTGAGCTCCCTGGGATTCCTACCCCTGACTCTGGCACATCCCCGCCTCAACATTGTTCGGGCGGCTGCGAATACGACCAGCGTTGGGCCGGGCATCGCAACGAATGCTACTGTCCCTGCCACTGCCACCGCGCCTGTCAATGCAACTGCCCCGCCTGTGGTGACATATTCCACCAGCCAAGCCCATACCCCATACACTGGAGTGCCGACCACAACTGGGGCACTGAGCGCAACTCCTATCGGTCCTGGGATCGCTCCCTTGGGTATCAACCCGGCGGCTACCACGTATCCCAGTGATGGACAACTCCATAACCCCGAGCCTGGTCCGTATATACCAGCCGGAGGGGTTGGAACAAACGGGGAGACCCCTGTTTACAATGCAAAGAGTGACTTTGATTACGAGTCTTTGGTAGGTTTGCGTTGCCTTGACTCTTTACCCCATCCTCCTGCTAACAGGACCCCAGGCCCTCGCGTTGTACCAAGAGTACATCGAGCTCGACCTTTTCCACGATGGACTAGCTCGCTTCTCTGCGGAAGACTTCACTGCTGCTGGGTTGGACGCGGAAGATCGCTTTTTGATCGAGTTCATGGCGGATCAAGAAGTCGGCCATGCGACCATGTTGACCAATATTTTGGGCGCCGAGGCCCCCCGGCAGTGCAACTACATATACCCTTACACCACCGTTGCAGAGTTCCTGGACTTCTGCCAGAAGCTTACACGATTTGGAGAGGCTGGTGTCTATGGATTCCTGTCTCATCTGGACTCCCGCGAGGCGGCAACGCTTCTGACGTTGTCCATTACTACGGAGGCTCGCCAGCAAATGATCTTCCGGCAATTTGAGGGCCTCTTCCCGATGCCGGTATGGTTTGAAGTCGGTGTTCCACAATCATGGGCATGGACGTTGCTTGCTCCCTATATCAGCTCCTGCCCGGAGAACCAGACGCGCCTGGCGTGGCAGAACTTCCCCGCGCTGTCTATCCTGAACCAGCCGAACCCGGTCCGGACCAACGGCGCTGATGCGTGGAGAGAAACAATCAGCAATGGCACAAATGTGCTGAACAGTACCGCCGTTCCGAGCTCCCAAACCTGCCGTAACTCCAACACGCCTGGTGTTGACTGCTCACCTGCCATTACGCACAACCGTACGAGCCCCCTGTCGTACCCAGGCCGGGAGGTCTACCTGTCCTGGGAAGCACCCGGACGAGCAGTTGGACCGAACAACAGCTATGTCACCTCGACGAATGCTGGAGAGCCGAAATACGTGGCGTGGGTGACGCAGCTCAACGTGACCTACTCCGAGTTGACACTCAATGGCTCGCGGGCAGGGTCGACCATCCAGCCCGACGTCGAGACCTACGTCGGTGATCCTGCCATCAATGGCACCATGTTCATTGCGATTACGGATACCAACCTCTACGTGACTCCATTCAACATCACCATGTTGAACCCTCATGTGGTTGCGGGGCCGGCTCTCTACCAGTCTGGATAAGCAGTGTGCTGGCATACATTGCCGTGATATTCTGAGGGAAAGATCTTGGTCAAGGGAAGAAGAAGGAGACGTTTACATCATAATCATAATATCTAGGATGGTTGCAATGCTAGTAATTTGGAGCGAAATGTTCGTAGCGAAATGTAAAGTTATATTGTAGCGCAGGGCGCACCATGACGGTTAACCCCGCCTAAGTCCGGCGGTGATACATCATTTCCAAGTGGACACCTGAGCGCTCCCACCGTGGATCCTGGAAAGCACCTCCCTACTCCCCCCCATTTCCACCGCGAACCATCGCCTTCCATCGCAACGAGATATCTACACACATTTACGGGGTACTACAATATGGAGGGCCCCCGAAACCGAAAACAGCGACGAGCTGCAGCTGCAGCGACTGCCCCCAGCGACACGTTTGATCCCTCCTCGATCCCCCTCGCGCGTCCGAATCCTTCGTCGAAACCCAAAGGAAAGACCTTGGTGGATATCATTTCGGAGAGACAAAATGAGCTTCTGGGCCAAGGAAATGCTGCTGCTGGCGGCTCCGGCCTAGGTCCAGGGACCCGGCTGGTGACCATGGACCCAGCGACCGGGGAGATTTCCGGCCTCAACGCATCGGAGCTTGCTGACATGGGAAGAATCCAAGATGTCACGGATGACACCTCATCAAATGACGAGTCGGAGGCTGAGGAGAAGGAAGCAGTTTCCGACCATCCCATTCCGCCCGTCATCGACACGCTGCTGCTCTCCGTGCCCCTGACCACCCTCCATCTAACTCTCGCCTACCTCGCGGCCCATCAATATGCGGAGACCATCGAACTGGAGAACCTCGTGCGCGAGTCCGTATTCGTCGCCTTCCCGATGCTGACGTTGCTCATCCACCTCGCTCACGGACACATTGTCTCCTTCATTGGCAGCACGGCCAAGCCCGAAACGATCTCGCTTTTTCCCTGGGACAGTGACAAACTGACGTTAGCATTCCTTCGAAAACTGCTCTTCCCTCCAACATTACGTACCTCGATCTTCCTCCCGCTCGCTGTCATGCTTGGCTGTAAGCTGATGGTCATCACCAACGAGGACCCATACTACGCCGTGATGAAAGGGGCACCAGCCGTGGGGACCATCTGGATCTGGAGCGTGTTGGAGGTGCCCTTCGGGGCCGCCGCTATCGGGGCATTGGGGCCACTTGCGTGGGGGGTGTGGTGGAAAGGCTATGGGATAATCTGACCTGCTGGGGGGGGGGGCATCATCGATCAACGCCCGGATCGCGCGGTTTACGCGCCCGTTAGGTGACGCCGTCGTTATCGCCGCATGGAAGGAACTGCATCCTAGCACAACATGCTTTGGTCCGGGACTCATTTGCGCCGGTGCCTCGGTTATGATGGTCGATGCACCATTACCGGTCGGGGTAGAGTTGCACAGCGACGGGGCTTTGAGCCCTGCCCGATCGAATTCATCACGTCACTGCAGGCACATACAGAATGGACTTGTTTACCGCCATGTCTACTGCCACCGACTTGACGAACGCAGCGTTTGCCGACTCAATCACATCGGTACCCGCCGGAGCCGACGTTGTGCGACATCGGTTGCTTCATCACAGCACGTGTGTCGCAGAAGTCGGTGACCACCAATGCGAACATCGCCGATGAGTTTCTGCTGGGGCCATGATCCCCGCCGGGCTTCAGCCATGACCATACTACTAGATGTTGAGGCCCCAATTACATGTGAAGATGGACAAGCCTGCGCAACTGGGTGGAGATGGAAAGTCAAATGAGGGGAAACAAAGAAAAAAAAATTAAAAAAGTTGCAATTAACAGTTCCATTATTAGGTTTTTTTTTTACTTGGATCCCGGGCTGCGCCTACGCCTGCCCACGAAGTATACTTTGCTAGATCCTCGACTCGGGGTGGAGAGAATGACTATCATTGCGAAAGGTGTAAATTGATCTCCTACCCCTCCTGGACTATCGGTCGACGTGGCAATGCAGTTGAGGGGGAGACCGTTGCGACTAGTGCCTACTCCATCATGCAACTCCTTGGGCTGGGATCCAGGCAGCAGCAGCAGCAGCATCCGCCAGGATGGTCCGTTGGTGCATGGTTTCTGGGCCATGAGGCTGGGAGCTGGCCGGGAGAAGATTACCGAGGCGAGGAGCTACGAACAAGCGGTGGTTCAGGAAAGCCGGCCTGGCGTGACATGGCGGCCTTAGTGGCTGCTCGGGCTGCAGCTAGTCACTGGTGGTGTCACATGACATGCAGCCTGTCGGGGAGGAGTGAGGAGACGAGGAAACCAGGATGCCAGGATTCCAGGATGCGAGGATGGGAATGCATCACGGTGATGGTGGATGGGGTACAGAGGCATGTGTATCCTGCGTTGTTGGGAAAGCATGACGGCGGACCCAACCCGATGACATGCCGATCAGCGGGCGGGTGTCAATCTGAGTGCCCAGTGCCCAGCGTGAAGGATCCAGATCATCCAGGATCCTCCAGAACGAGGCTCTGCCACGGTGCCACCCGGATAAATTCCAATCGGGCAAGACCTGAGCCTCCGGACAAAAGATGTGACGCCTAGCCAGATTCCAGGAAATGGAGCGATGAGGGATCCGACCCCCAGTCCAGCTTGATGAGGGCAACAGTCTGGTTGGGCAGGTCGGAAAAAAGCCGTGGGATCCGACAAAGCAAACCCCATCCGGTTCAATAGTCGTGACGGATCCAGCTGAATGACAGCCGATGGGGTGTAACCTTCCACAGACGGAATGTCTATCAGATCCCAGATGGACAATTCGATTGTCCACGATCCATCGATTCCCAGCGATTGTATAGCTCCTAACCACGAGGGGCGCTGGCTGGGAACTACTAGTTGGGCTGTGGTGTCGTCATGGCGTAGTGGCATCCATTTCTCCGAAGATCAGAGGAGACCGACGGAATCAGGCGCAGATCCGTAGATGGACCGGGGATGTGTTTCCCTGGAGAACGAGCATCGCATAAATTCGCCTTGCTCATCGTCAGCTGTGGCAACGTTGTGGCGCAGAGAGCTGAGGTGGAATCCTCCACTATCAGGGTTCAGATAGGAGAAAATGGGGGGGACTAAATCGCGACTATTGCGGCACTAGTATGGGCTGGGCTCAACTTAACCTCAAGATTCGGGTCATGGGGAACATTCCGTGGTCCGGGTTAAGACAATGTTTTGTTTTTTTATTTTTATTTTTTGTTCTTGGAGTCTGATACATAACGAAAATAGTAACCTGACGCGATCAACCTGACGCGATAGTGGTACTTTTGTTGCGTCGGGAGATATCATGTACTCCGTAGATAGTAGGACATAGCAAGTAGGCTAGCCCTATTCCAAGCGGGGATATTAGACAGTAGTTCATTCGAACCCTGGTTCGAAATAGATTAAAAGAGATTGTGGGACGGTGTACGACGTAGATTGGAGGAGACATTGGAGGGATTCATTGGCGCGACGCGGCTAGCACGAACCACGCTGTCATTATCTACCTGGTACTGTGTACTGAGTACTCCGTACTCCTTCGGACTCCGGAGTTTGCTCCATGATAGAAAATCATGAAAAAAAAGAATTAAATAAATTAAATAAAATAGAGAATTATAGAATAAAATAATTTAATATACGATAAAATCAAAATAAAATAAAAATAAAGAAAAGGAAAAGAAAAAGAAAAAGAAAAAATCAACAAAATCACAAGATCGCATCACTCCAAACCCGGAAAGGCCCCATCCCATTCAAGAAACTCGAAAGAAACAAGGATGATAATCTCAGACAGAGTTCAAACTCACCCAACCGAACCGAACTGAACCTAAACTCAGCCCGGGACCAGAATATGATCCCATCACAAGAACCTCATTCATCATCATCATCATCATCATCAGCAGACTGATACAAAAAGAAAAAAAAAAGTAAAAAAGTAAAAACAACAAGCTATCACCTTGCATGGGGGAATTTTCTCCAACCATGGTACGGAATTACGGATGGGGGAAAGGATAACTTTATTCTGATCCTGGATGAGAACCTTAAGTGGAGGAACTATACATGTCGCTTAGAAGTGTCGTGTCTCAGGAGGGAGAGTGTGTGTGTAGTGCCAGACCGAAGAAATCACACAATTTTTTTAAGCAAACATCCCCATCGATGAACATTTTCCTAGGTGTAGGTTAGTACTACCTATGTAGAGAGAGAGAGAAGAAACATGTACACCTACATCAACATACATACACGAGCTGTAGCATGATCATGTACCTGTACCTGTACCTCCACTGCATCTGTCACTCACCTACTCTGCACCCAGCACAGGTACAGAGAAGTAAGTATGTAGGTAGAATGTAAACTTCACCACCAAAACCACATGCCAAATTCTCGACTCAACTACTTACATGACATACCCTGCATCATCATCCCCATCACAAAGCAAATATACCTCGGTAGTATTCTTTTTCTTCCCCAAATCCCAATTATCAACCAAACCAACCCCTTACAGAAGCCTCCCCCGGCAGCGGCGGCGCCATTGTAAAATGGCCCAACTCCCAGTCCAGTCCAGCCCATCCCATCCCAGCCCATCCCAGCCAGCCAGGGCTTTATCTGCGGGGATGGAATGGATGGATCCCGAATCCTGGTCTATAATATCCATCCAGAACTATAATGCCGTAAACCTACCCCTACCAAAGTATGTTATACCTGCCATACAGGGAACTTATCACTGTCAGATATGTACATGGGACACGGACCTCATCATCTATCTATCCCACTAGATTGATTACCTTGACTGTGGCCCAAGTGTACTCCGTAGCTAGATAGGTATGTAGGTAGGTAGTTGTACACCCCCCTCCCCTCACCTCACCCCTCACCCCTCCCATCCCATCCCATCCCATCCCTAATCCTAATCTTTACCCTCGACTAACTGACCGAACCTGGTTTCATCATACCAGATCATGAGCCTGTCCCGGGTAAATAACCCCTCCCTACCTTACCATAGTTACCCCTACATTTACATTTTACCCCAACCCGCCCCCCGCCCCCCTCAATCATCACAAACACAAACACAAACACAAACACAAACAACATAAGCACAAGCATGAACATGAACATGAATATCCACCCAGAGCAGAAACATTTAAAAAAAAGGGGGGGGGGAAATCAAGATTCAGTTCTGACAGCAAATACCATCCTAGTATCACATCACATCACATCGGGTACCCTGGTATTTTAATTTGGGCGGCTGGGGAGGGGAGGACATGGGGGTGTACATAGGTATGGGAGATGGGAGGGGAGGGAACTTACCCTATCTTGGTTTTTTTCTTTTTTTTTTATCTATCTTACTTATTTACATGGATATGGATATTAACTAGGAAGATTGAAACAAAGAAAGAAGTAGTGTGTGCGTGGGTGGGTGTATGTGTGGTGAACAGAAATCAAATCTAATACTAGTATTAATCCAACTAACCTAACCACTCAAGTTAGCTAACTAAAAAACTAACTAGCGAAGGAAGGAAGGAAGGTCTGAGTTAGGACTCCGTACGGATTACTCCATAGTGATTAGTGAGATAGATACACGTGCGACGTATGCCTCGAGTAAGATGGAAAGATAGATAGATAATACACTATAGGAAGTAATCAAGTAAGACGGTCACACAAAAACGGACGACGGGGTAACCCTGACAGGACCAGTAGAATGAGACCTCTCCGGGTTGCCGGGATAGGTATCGGGCCTGCAGACCACGACGGCTTCGACCGCCAACTAACGGCCGCGCGTTAATTGGTGCTGCGCCACAGGTTGGCTTTGGCCTCTGGGTGGGAACGAACATTGCTCTTGTCATTATTATAATGTAATTCTAACAATTTAGTTATTTGACAGAAGAAATCCATAGGTATGTATGTATGTATGTCAGACGAACCAGTCGTCTGCCCCCCAACGCCTAACCGGCCCGTGATACACCAACGCCCAGAATATGTACGGTTTTCCCCAAATGGAACATGACCCTAAACCGTGATGCGCCCTTTATGCATGATCCCGACCGTCTGGAGACTAGTCCCCTTGAACCGCGCCAGAAGCGAACTCACTATCTCCCGATATGTGTTCATCTGCGCCAGCTTGAACCGCTGGATCTTCCCACTCGCCGTCCGCGGGATCTCCTCCACGAAAATCACCCCCCCGTCCAGCGCCTTGTAGCTGGCCAATTGGCCCCGCGCGAACATGTACACGTCCTCCGGCGTCAACCGGCTGCTCGTTAGGTCCTTGGCGCGCACCACGAACGCCCGAGGCAGTTCCGTGCTGCCATCCCCCGACGTAACCCCAATCACCGCCGCGTCTTCAATCTCCGGGTGTTTGAGGAGCACCGCCTCGACTTCCGCCGGGGCCACCTGCCATCTGCATGTCACATTTCGCGTTAGTTCATCAAGTTGCATTCAACGCGCAGGAAGGAGGGGGTTCGTTCGGCTTACCCTCGCACTTTGATCAGCTCCTTGGTGCGTCCGTAGATGTAGTACACCCCGCCACTAACATATGCAACGTCGCCGGTGCGAAACCACCCTTGCCCGTCTTTGGCGTCAGACCGGCCCTTATACCCACTCAGCAATCCACCCCCGCGGACGTACAGCTCGCCGGGCCTGTTTTCCCCAACCACCAGGTTGCCATCCTGCCCGACCAGCCGCACCTCGTACCCCGCGAGCAGCCTGCCAATACTGCCGCCATTGGCCTGCTCACCGTACCGGTTCTGGAACACGACACCCACTTCCGTCATCCCCCACAGCTGGGAAGCGGAGGCCTCGAGAGGGAGGAGTTCCCCGAATCGTTGCATGGCGGCGGCATCGATTGGAGCACCGGCGACTCCGACGTAGCGTAGCGACGTCAGATAGTCAGCGACAGGCAGGGTGGAGCGATTGAAGGTATGAATCATGGCCGGGACCATGTAGGTTTCGGTAATACGATACTGATACACCGCCGCCACGAACTGGGTCAGTTCGAATCGCGACAGCACAAACAAGGGCTGGCCATATCGGATGGGGAACAGGTGGGTCCACAGGGCGCCAAACATATGGAACATGGGCAGGGACATGAGCCGGGTCGCCTCGTATGGCACATCGTAATGGATGCTGAGATGATGTGATACCATGGCATGGTGGGACATGTAGGCTGCCTTGGGCAGGCCTCCGGTGCCGCTGGTGGAGAACATGGCGGCCGGGGTGGATTTGGCGATATGCTCGTCATTGAAGGCCACCCAATCATTTTCGCCATAGGCGAGGAGGTGGGCGAAGTTAATGAAAGAGCCGTCCCCACCACTCGGTAGATACGGCGCTCCGGCGGCAGCATATGCCAATGGACCGGCGAGCAAATGTTGGGCGATGTGATCACCTGCAGATTCATCCAGCAGGCACACCTGGCTGGGGAGAATTCCCCGGTCGGCTGACACGCTCAGGACGGTAGGCAGTGCATCGCGAGATGTGATGATCAGTTTCGGCTCTGCCAGTTGCAGAATATGTTCTAACTCTTGCGGTTGGCTGCGCGCGTTCGAGCCCATAAACACGCCGCCGGCGCCGATGATGCTGAAGAAGAGTGCGGGGTATATGATCTACCATCTCGTGAGTCAGTGAGTCAGTAAGAGGCATGGAGGGGGTAAGATGAATTAAAAAAATTCATCATATTAATGATTTTTTTTAAAAAAAAAAAAAATAAATAAATAAACAAAAAGGGTAAAAAATAAGGGAAGAGAGAAAGAGAGAGGGTGTGGGGGAGGTGGTAGGCCTAAGGCTCGGTGTAGTCAGGGGAGATGATTGTATGGCGGAGGACTACGGGGCAGGAGCTGTAACTTACACTGTTCCCCAAGTGGACTAAGACACAGTCGCCTCTCTGCACATGGTGGGCTTTTAGGCCAGCAATCAGTGTCCGGACCAGCGTCTCAAACTGCCGCGCGTTGAACGACCGCGACGGGTTTTCCGCGTCAATGAACAATGGGCGTTCGGGATCATAGTGGACAGGCCCCCGAAACGCAAAGGTTAACAAGTCGGTGTAGGTAGCATTGGGGTTGCTGGGAGTGGTGGTGATGTTGTGGTGCTGGTTGCCCACCATATTGGGGCATGCTTCCCAAAGACCCATCGTTGTGGAATTAATTGGTTGTCCGTGAGGAGCTGTGGGAGAATCGGTGGGAAAAAGGAGTGGAAACCAAGGGGGAGGAGGGGGGGGGAAGACAGGAGTCAGTCAGTCACTCCGTCACAGTCACTCAGGCAGGTGAAGTTCTTCCCGGGTCAGTCAGGGCTTGGGATAGATGGCAGTGAAGAGCAGATGGAAATCCCCGATGAAGTGAAGGGGAATCCCGGGGCGATAAATATATCGCCATGGTGCTCGAGGATCGCGGCCTTTGTCATGCTGGCGGTTTCAAAAAGTCAAAAGGATTCTGGGCCAGCAGAGGAATTCCAGTTTCGAGGGCGACGCGATGGGGATGATTTGGAATCATTCCAGCGTGGCGCCCAGCCGGCTCCGCTCAGATCGGGTCGCTGATCCTCCTCCGGCCCACGGGAGACGCTTGCGCTCTTCGGTCGAATGACAGTCGCCGATTGCAGTTCAGATCTCAGCCGGTGGGGCCCTCTTCATCGCCGGGTGGGCAAAAAGCAATTGCCAGGCGAACAGGTCCCGTCATGCAGACGAACTCGCTCCATCGCTCCATGATCTCCCTCCCATCCTAACCCACCCCCCAGAGTCCCCATAACTTAATCCAATATTGGGCACCCTTCAGCCCGACCGGATCCTGAACAATGCCCCATGTCCCTCTCATTGGAGCATCCGCCCCCCTGTCATGCCGCTCCATCATGCCTCTTCAGACTCGCCTCGTGCAGCTGAAATCCCGGCTAGATCTCCCGTCTTGGGAACCGAAATAGCGTTCGCCATCATGGAC
This sequence comes from Aspergillus sclerotiicarbonarius CBS 121057, assembly GCA_003184635.1. Lineage (NCBI taxonomy): Eukaryota > Fungi > Ascomycota > Eurotiomycetes > Eurotiales > Aspergillaceae > Aspergillus > Aspergillus sclerotiicarbonarius. The sequence goes on along the minus strand of KZ826331.1, from coordinate 435,384 downwards.
GACGCCCTGCCGGCCTGGCCTTCTGATATCAGCGCTCAATCATGCGCGCCAGCTCCGTATCCACTCGCCTGACCCATGCTAGGCTGGCGTCTGCTAATCGCCCTTCAAGCCATTACATGACGCCAGGGCCCTGACACCGCTGGATGTACCCCGCCCGCTAATGGAACATGGTCTGGTGGGTAATCATACCATGCCATCGACTCACTGTCGGGTTTCCTTGCCAGGACCTCGGGACGCACTAGTCCCACCAGCATGGCGCCTGTGTGGCCTTGCCAGGGCCCATCTGCAGCTGCCACCGATCGACTCAGTCGCAAGAAGGGAAAGAGAAAGAAAAAAAAAAAAAAAGCAAGGAATCTGTGCGTCCTGCATGGATCGTTGTATGCCAGCGGGGCCTGTCAAGCCCTTCCTCTTGACCCTCGCGCTTTCTAGCACTCCGATTGTCTGATCCTCGACATTCCCTCTCTGGCCGTGGAGCGGTGGGGAATACGATCCTCCGTGGCAAGCACCATTGCGTCTTACACGAGTCTTCAGTGCTAGCGTCGGTCATGGAACCCTGACCCTCCTGCATGAGCCACTCGGACTGGAAGACCCGGAGTGTCCTAATCTCTAGACCCTTCTATCTAGTCATCACTGTCACTAGATTCACAGGCCATGGATCTGGGACGGCAGACTGGCCCCTCCTCGGGCACCATCTATTGGTTCTCCTCTTTCTCGATTCGGGGAATGCAGAGCTGAGGCTTGAAGGCACAATGCCATTCTGCGCTGCTCATTGGCAGTCCACTCTGTGATCGAGGCTGGCGGAACTCGTCCCGTGCAATAGTGGTAAGAATCAGGATGTGAAGGCCTGAAAACATGGCACGAAAAGTAAATGTAAAGGCAAAACGGGCCGAGAGATGCCGCATGCGGTATGCGTCCTGCTGCTGGAAGCATGGACTATAGACGATAGCCCAGATAACTCCGGTGTTCAATGTAGGTCCACGCTTCGGGAAATATGCCTTCTGCATCGTGGTGAGATGTCGTCATCCACAAAGATTCAAAAGACGCAGGTGCCCGTTCACTGCAGCCCACTTGCGGCAAGGTCAAGCAGACGTTGGTGACGGGCCAAAATCATTCGTCGACTGTGAAGTCACCGTGGCATAACCCAGTCTGCCGTTATCTTTGCCTGTACATCTGCCTGTACCTGTTCCTGTCCCTCCTGTCCTTGCCACGCACGAACCCCAGCGACCCTGAAAATAACCCTACCGGTACCTGCTTCCCCTCTTCGGTTCTCTCTATTGTATCATCCGAGAAAGCATGTCAGACCTGGTGCATACTGTTGTCTCGGTGCCCCCTCCCGCCAAATGTGCGTCTGGCCCACCGAGCCCGAGTGAGGCAACGTTGGCAGAAAAGACTTTCGCAAACAGTCTTTCGGAAAAGGTGGAAGAATCCCGGTATCCGACAGACAATGGATCCTTTGATCTGGAGGCACAAGCCCACAAGAAGAGATTCGCTTTGATTCGTTATGCCCTGCTCAACATCTACCGCCGTCTCTTCACCATTGTCTTTTTCGCCAATATCGCCGTTTTCGTCGCTGTTCTGGTGGCCGACCGGACGATGTTAGCCCTTGTGAATGCTACCGCCGGTAACCTGCTTGCATGTGGCCTGGCACGACAGCCTCTCGTTGTGAATTCGATCTTCGTTTCCGTGTGCTCAATACCAAGATCAGCCCCGATGTGGATGCGGCGGCTGGCAGCCAAGGTATACCACTACGGGGGCGTCCATAGTGGGTGTGGCATAGCCGCGTTCGTATGGTATGTGGGCTTTGTGGGTGTCATGTCTCAGGAGTATTGGTCGGGCCAGTCTGTCCTCTCGCTGGCTCCAATCATCTTGGCATACATTATTCTCGCCCTGTTGCTCGCGATTATCATAGTCGCTCACCCCACGTTCCGGATCAAGAAGCATGACTACTTCGAGCTCACCCACCGCTTCTCCGGATGGCTGGTCGTGGCACTCTTCGTGATCCTGCTCATGATCTTTGCCGACCAGGCAAGCACGGCATACAATGAATCGCTTGGTCATTTTCTGCTCACGCTTCCGGCCTTCTGGTTCTTGATGGTGACCGTGGTCGCCATCATCCACCCCTGGGTCTTCTTGCGCAAGGTCAAAGTCCAACCCGAATACCTCTCATCCCATGCAGTGAGACTCCATTTCAACCACACGACCACGACGTTCGGAAAGGGTATCCAACTATGCCGACACCCGCTTCAGGACTGGCACGGATTCGCCACGTTCCCCGACCCCGAGGGTAAAGGCTTCTCTGCTCTGGTCTCTAAAGCCGGAGACTGGACGTCAGCCTGCATCCAAGACCAGCCGACACATCTGTGGAAGAGGGGTGTTCTCACCTATGGCTTCGCGTATGCGATGAGGGTATTCAAACGAGTGGTGGTTGTCACAACTGGCTCTGGCATTGGGCCCTGCCTATCGTTTCTGGGAGACGCCAATCGCCCTGACCTGCGAGTGATCTGGCAAACCCGCGCTCCTCTGAAGACCTATGGACAGGGCATCCTCAATCTCGTATCTGAGATGGACAGGAACCCCGTGGTTATCGACACGAATCAATCCGGGCGAGTCGACATGGTTCCGATCATTCGACAGCTCGTGAAGGATTTCGATGCGGAAGCTGTCTGCGTGATCAGTAACCCGTTTGTGACCAAGAAGGTAGTATATGAGCTGGAATCACATGGGATTTCGGCATATGGACCTATATTCGATTCATGAGCTCGGAGTTTTGTATGTGTTTTTGTTTTGCGTTCTGATGTGAAATGTTCCGGTGTTGGCGTTGGTTGGAGTTTAGAAAGGATGGGCCCGGTTGGGGGTGGAGTTGGTGAGGCGTCACGAGCGAAAGACAGGACAGGAAAGAAACAGAGGGCGATTCCACTCTTGTATATGGGAATCGCTGGATGTCGCCGACTGGCCCAAGTGTTATTAGTACTACGGGAAATAATCCGATGCAAACATTCGAGTTTAAGAGCGTACCAACCATTGTTCGGGGCGTATGTGCATGGCCGATCTGCAGGGGCCTTGTGTAGCCAGCCGCTGGGTACTTGCAGCTCCATCTCAAATTCCATATACATAGTCTCTCCGGTACGACAGCCACCAGAGCGGTTCCAGTTGAGTCCGGGAAGTAAGGGCCCAATTGTCTTACCTGGGAGGTGGTGAGATGCCCAATGCTCCAATTGGGGCCTATGCGAGGGGCATGACAAGTAAGTACCCGTCCAGTCACACCCACTCGGTGCTGCTGACGGCGATCTTTCCTTACGGCGGTACGATGGGACCAGGCTAGGTGGAAGAGAGTAAACGATGCAAGTTTTTTTTTTCTATTAACCAGGTATATTGGTAGTGAACTTGACACTGTCAACACGTAAAGTTGCATAACAGAAAAAAATGGTGAGACGTGACAGTGACTATGGGTATCATGCAAACAGAAATTCCCACCCCGTGATACAGAACGAAATTCTAGCAGACAAACTTTTGTTTCCCCTTGTGTTTCCATGCCATTAAAATTAAAAAAGAAAAAAAAGGTTGATTAGGAAATGGCAGCTTGCCTTGGCAAGTGTTCGAGTGACTGTTGAGAGCAACTGATGGATCGATCCGAATCCCTCTGATTTAACAATCGTTCAATTCGTAAATAATCGTAACGTCGTAAGTGGCGTAGAGTTGAATGGACATGTCTAGTCCACACGTGTGTTGAAAAAGAAAAAAAGAATAGGTAGGAGATATGGTGGTTGTGAAAGCGTTAAGCATGTCTCGAGCTTCGAGAATCCACAGATGGGGCTCGATCGCCGACTCCGTGTTCCAACGGCTCAGTAGTCAGATCATCGGTCGTCAGTCGAGATCGCCCCCGAGATGAGTGAGTTGAGTCACTGTCCAGTCGAAGAGACTCCATGCGGTCCAGCTCCTCATACTCCGGGAGGTGGATCGGAGACCCATGGTAGTCCTCCATGATGCTAGAGCCATCCAGCTTGTTGTATCCAGGCGGACTGGCAGGGACGTCTTCGTACACAGGTGGCATTTCTTCATCCCAGCTGATACCGAGTCCGCTTCGCTCCGTGACATGCAGGTGGAACTGCATACGCAACACGCGCGCCGCTCCAGTGGGGGTGATGAGCCGGGGGTTCCGATTCGGGCAGAACTCCTCGGCCACGATCAACTCGATGACGAGGTTGTGCCTCGCTTCCAAGCCACCTTGGGCTTCGAGATCGCACACGGGGTTGCAAGAAGGGTTGATGTTCGCCTCGAACTGCATGCTGATTTCGCCGCCGGCGGTATCAAAATCGGTTTTCCAGCCTTCCTTCTCTTCATTGTGACCGATGATGCGTGTCTCTTGGTGAAGAACTCCCTTGCCCTCGCCCCCAATCTTGTGTGCATGCTTGGTGCAGGCGGTCGACACGATCTTCTGGTGCTCCTCGATCCGCCACATCATCTTACGCAGACGCCAGCGAGTCTGGGTCTCTTCACCCTTATCCACAACTCCACTGAGAGTCATCTGAACAGGAAAAGTGCCAATAGGGTGCACAACCGAGGGGAGGACGATGCGGCCGGTGAGATTGGTGGGCGGGAAGATGCGGATGGATGATTTGTCATTGCCGGGAAGGATGGCACGCTTAATGTGCACCGGCATTTTATAGGTGTATTCCTCACCGTTGACGTTATGAGCACGTGCGGAAAGGAAATATTCGACCTGGCCGAGCGAACCGTTGCAGGAGGCGGGAAGGTTGCCGGGAAACAAATAGCTGAAGGGGAATTCATGGTCGCCATTCTTGAGGTGAATCGGCTCTGTCAGGAAGTTCCAGTGAGTCAGTTCTTCGGTGCGCGCGGCGCAATTGGCGCAGTCCCTGGACACTGGCTTCTTCGTTGTCAGCCGGCTCATCAGACGCATGTCAAACGTATCCAGCGTGATCATGCCGGCCAATTCCGAGACGCTGATCTTCAGACGCCCCGAAAACAGTGCGCCTGTGGAGTTGGCAGGGGATCCGTAGCACACCAACGGCGGGGATTCGACGATGACGTCTAATTTGGCATGAGCACTAGCGCTGTCGTCCTGTCCGGCACGCTCCTTTGAACGAGATGACCGGCCATGGCTACGTCGCTTGTCCTTGCTGTGGTCTCGGTGGGGGTGAATGAGGTGCTCAACCGCGAAAGACAAACGACGCTCGGGAGAACGGGTCCTTTCCGCACCTCCATGGGCGGATGGCTTCTTGGAGACCGTTGTATGGTGTGGGATTTCGTTCACAGAGGAAGAAGATGAGGAGTTGGAGTGCGAGATGGAGGAATGGTGAGAGATGGAGGGGCGAACGAAACTGGAGAGAAGACGGCCAGGCATGGTGTCAGAATGTCGAGCGTATACACTTCGGCTTGTGACGACCTTGCCAGGCGGAAGAAAGTGGGAGCGCTGAGCGTCAAATAGGAACCCCTTGTATAGCTGCGTCTGGAAGGTTCTCGATGAGGGTAGGGTGTATGCAGCAGGTGCAAAAAATAGCTGAGGAAGTGGTTGTTTATGATGTGGTTCGGTATTGGTAAAGTTGAGATGTGTGGTAGACGATCAAGTACATAATCCAGTTGCGATTGGTGGTAGTATTGGAATGCGTCTAGAGGTCTCTGACTACATATAGTCAAATGGAAGTATCCGAGCACCGGTGTTGTGAGTCACGGAACAGGGTACAAAGACAGGCAATAGATGTATGTCACCGTTTGATTGGAGTTCCTATGAGTTGGTGAAAGAGAAATAAGGTAAACTGTCGGACAAAAGCAGAAGAGAAGGAAGAGGCGGGCGAGCAGCTGCCTTTGAATGAACCCGAACAAGCTTTTTTTTTCTTTTAGTTCCCAATCGATGCCCATATACTCCTATTCCATTTTTCTGCTCCTGAATTTTTCCCACCCATTTTTTTTTTAGTATGGTTGCTACTCGGATGTGCCCACACCATGTAACAGGTGCCATTCATTCCCTGGTCTGGCCACACTGAAGGCTCCATCCCATCGGGCGGACGATGGAGCTTTAGGTGGGGCGCGGCAGAAAAAGCGTCATAGTGGGTCTTACCGTACGCTTTCCGTACCTGACAATACGGGGGTCGCCGGCGGAAAGCGCCAGCGTCTGAGAAAGAATTGTTCCTGCCATCGTGCTTGGCGTAAAGATTTCCCCGAGGAGGAAGAGGTGAGACATGCAAGCGATGGGTTGACAGGTGCTCCGACGGTCCTCGTGGATGTTGCTTAGCTTGCGTGATCTAGATGGGAGAATTACATCAGCTTCAGGACAGTCTAGATTGCTTAGTAGCCGTCGTTCCAACGTGGTATGTCATCTATTTCATTCTAGAATATCACCAATCAACCACCTATGGGCCCGGAGCATACTTTCTTAGAGTCTGATCCATCCCCGGATCTTGGATTTAGAACATCAGATCAGCTACCTACCAAGCAGATATGGCAGGGCAATACTCTCCCTCAAATCCTCGGCTAAATCCTACGGGAGCTATGACTCGCTTCGCAATCAGCGCAACATGCACGCCTTGCCAACAGGATCCATCTCACTCGGACACTCACGGCATGTGATGCAATCTGGGCTCATGCACACTGCTCTGGTAGTAGACGTATCTACATCGAGAGTGCGTGCAGAAATGCAGTGGGTTCGTATTAATCAAACTCACTCCTGCATCAGTTGACTACTCCGCACAGCAGAAGCACACCGCTAGCTTCAGAGCATAGTTCCCCGATGTACGTCCGTTGAGGCCGTGCGCAATGACTCACCCTTACCCCGTAGAAAGGGCTGGGCTAGGAACCGACTATAGCTGTCCCTGGGTCCGGAACGATAGCCATCCCTGGCTGTCGATCTTTCGCTCTGAAATGTTGGCGTGACCCAGGCACGTAATACCAGCAGACATCGGCGGTGATTTGACGCAATATTTACTGGGGATTACTCGGGGGAAACTCGTGGCTCTAATGATCTGCCGTCGAGATCATGCCAAATTGCTAAGAGATGTTGTCATGCCCTTTGTTCGAGATGCGAACCAAGGATGACAGGGCTGACTAAAGTTCTAGACAGCCTCCCCTCTTGGTCAGGCCACGATGCGATTGGGCCGTTGTACACTTGGGTCCAGGGCGGCCACGACAACAATACTGAAACCGTCTTTGGCTGCCAAAGTAGAGGACCGCGACTCCAAGTCCCTTGGAGGAGAGGGCGAAGACGATGCACATCGCACAAGTCGATGACAAGTCATCCAGCCCTGTCACATAGTTGAGAAGAGTGAGACTCACGGCACCGGATATCCGTCCAGGACGGCCGGGACTAGAGGCCGTAATGACACCTGACAAGGGGGCGGTTTCTTTGCTCATTCAGGAAGGTCAGCTGCCGTCATCAAACCATCACGTGGCGTCATTCAGTGCGTAGGAAGCCCGAGGGGTCCCAAGGCGGTCTGGCGCAAGTTTTGCCCGTACCAGCGGTGACCGGCACCGTGACGCGGGTATACATTACCATACGGCAACACGTTGCGACGCTAATTGGAGATCCTCTGGATCCGTGATGCCGCTTTTACTGATTGAGCCAACGAGGCGCAGAGACACGGACTGAGGGAAGAGCTAGCCCCATCCGTACCGGATGTTTTGCCTACGCTTTGGGAACCTTTTGAGAAAATTCTTCGCAGAGTTTTATTCGATCGCAGGTCTCTTGGGGTTACAGCTCGGCCAGGTTCCACATCCCGACAAGGCCAAAAAAAAAAAAAAGTAGGGAAACCCGAACAAAAAGAAGCCCACCGGCTCTGGATTGGGACTGTTGATTGGGATTATGGCTTGCTTTTCTCCCGCACGGTACGGCATACCCCTGGTCCATTGGTTGTGACTCGTCGCTTTCAAGGTCTCAGGCACTGAGAACCAGAATGACGAAGCCCTGGAAACTCTCTAGTCGCTGCCCGGGAGCCTAGGTTTCTCCTCGTTGTTGCCATTCTTGGTCAAGTCGGAGAACACTCATCACGGCGCTAACAGGGACCCTGTACGCAGGAGGAAGATTCCGTTGTCGCTCACTGCATAGCGATAGGTTCGAATTTCCCCGCACTGTAGAAAATTCCGTCCTTTGCGGGGCACCATCACATCATCCGGCTGCAGTTGCCGGTCGGTCGGTGTAGCGAAGTCGTTGGCTGGTCGTGATGGCATGTTGCGTGGAAAGCAATTAATCGGACAGCAGGAGCCTTCATAGCAAGTAACATATGATATTGACTAACTCAATATCAACCTTGTTGTTCTAGACTGGAGGCGTGTGCTGTGACCTGGCAAGGAACGGCCTCTGCTCTGACGAATAGCTACCCATCGCCGCCATACCCATTACCTAACAGTTTCACCGCCACCCATTGAGATGCCCGGACGACAGCATGCGCGAAGGCGATGATCGGTCTGAACGCTGACGATCCAGGTCCCTTGGACGACAGCTCGACTGGTTTCCTGTCGGTTTTGACCGTCCCGGGTGGCAGAGTTTCGGCACGAGCTGGTGATGACGGCAACGGATGGCCGATTCGATCACGCCATGAGATCGGATGCTATACAAGATTCCGGCTTCAACATGCATGCCAAGTCTCCCTGTTGTATGGCCTTCACATACCATCAAGGCTATAGTGATGTGCTTAGCCAGTAGCTGGAATACTTCTAGCTCGTGCTCCCGAAGGGTGCCTACAGCCTTGTTGGAAATCAACGCAACACACATGCATGCAGGAGTGCTTTGACTTTGCGTAACACATTGATTATCGGACATTGAAGGCTGCGGTCGATTGTTCCTCGCAAGGCAATTTTCTTTCCTAATTGGGGGCGGAATTCGCCATCCAGCTGGTCTTGGCTCGGGGTACCTGACTTTAGCATGGAACTTTACTGGTGTTATTCCAATATTCGTTCAATTTAAAGATCGTTTCCAACCTCGATCTAATAATATAATAGTATACAGTAAGCTGGCTTCAGTCAATGAGTGAGGGATTTCTCCTGCCTCAGCACGCACTGCGGCTGCGTTATTAACCATCCTTTGGACTAGTCATTGACGGCTTCATGAAACCCCTCTTAGCCCGGATGTGCAGAAGCATGGGCCCCATTCGATGCAGCTGCAAAACAGGTAGTAGTGACGAGTCGTCAGTAACCACCGCCATGATGCCAGCCATCCTATACTGTTTCTTGCAGGTAGCAAGGCCATGTTTCCCCCTTTGCGCTTGCCATTGGGTCTTTTCCGCGGAAACCCCTCTTCGGCGGATGGGGTGGTGGTACACCGTACCCCGTTTAATCTTACGGAGCTTGCCCACCGGCCCGGATCTCTTCTGATGGTTAGCTTTAGCGGACTCCATGCGATGACTCTTCTGAGCTCTGCTAGACACTAGCGCCTCAGAATTTTCTCTCCGTCCTCCTCCACAGCGTTCGGCGAGCTAAATCGCTCATTATGGGGCCCTATTAGCTTGAATTCGACCCCCTTAGTCAAGGACTTCGGCGACTGCCGTTATTCCCAACTCCCCTGCCCGGTAAGGTCCTCGACGGAAGTTTAATCGGTCCGTGGGTGCACGACATGCGGTCTATGGTTGACGCCGTACCTGCGGACCGCCTTTCCGGGTCTGATTGACGCCGTCGCTTTCGACAGGAATTTCCTCAAAAATGACTAGTAATCTATTGTTGCATGACTAACGGTCGCCTAGTCTCGGATATCATCGCTTAAATCAGTTGCTAATTGCTATAGTGCAGGCCCTTGCAAAGCCTGGGTTCATGGTCATATGAGGATCATTGTTCCTTACCACCAAGCTCATGAACTCTGCAGGGTAGAGTTTGACTCGTTGGTCTCACGAGTGCTTCAATTTGAACCACTTCTTGATACAGATGCTTCGTGGTGTCTACGCACGGTAGTATGTACATCGGAGGGGCATATACTGTGTACAGATCTTGCCATGCTGCGATGTAATTGGATTCTGAATGATGCTGGCAATGAGGGGCACGGAAAATTGCGTTTCAGCCCTACGATATCGGCTATCAGCGCCCGACAGTTCCTGAGCTTAGGTATTCACAAGCTCCGTATCCTGGGTTATTTTCTTGCATGCTATTCCGAAACTAGGTGGAACAGCTTGTAGGTTTCGACAAAGCCACTATTTCCTAGGGGTTTGCGCTATTGCGGTTACTCTTCAAAAGGAATTTTTAAGTGCTGCTGCCGTTTGAAACAAGTGGATAGAGGAAGATTTGATATCGGTTCTACTAGGGTCGAGAACATCCCCTGAACCCCTGACGAGGATCTTATGACCTTTCTTTAATCATCTCGGATACAGACTCCTGCTGACAAAAGAATCTTTAACGGATGCAAGGATACCCGGGTCAAGGAGACAACAAGGCTTCATATGCCATATAGTGCTTGCGATGACGTCTATGTCTGATCTATCTAGCAGCCAGTTTATACCCGCTACTACAGCCGACTCTACCCGCGAGGGGTACTCCGTAGAAGCCTAGGAAATGTCTTGTGAGTGAATTATGCTAGCTATTAATTAGTGTCATCCTTCATATACTAGGGATGCCTTTGCTAGTATGGCTTCTAATTCCTTCGGAGTCCGGAGGACCACGGAGCTAAAATAGTGACGCTTTCCATGTCTGTCTGTGCATCAGAGAGACAGTGTGTCTCTATTTCGAGAACAGCCTGTAATAGGCCAGTAGCACAAGTCGCTCGACTAGTTTTTCTACGTGGGGCATGTGGGTATGCACTCTCCAAGACCGAGGTATGAGCTATGAAGTACGAAGGATCTTCTGGAGAGTTCCAACGTACCATCCTGCTCCTTCGTTTGGCCCTGAGGGTTTTAGAGACCTGCCAAAGCAAGCGCTCACATCCATGTGGTTGGGTGGACCCAGGTCCCCTGATTTGAGTTAGCCTATTATCTTACCTGACCAAGCCAAATTAGGAAGGTGACAGCTGATAGGTCCCAGTCCATGATCCATTGCCTGGAGGTTCTATGGAAGGGACACGTACCTTTGGTGAACCGTGAACTACTACTAGTAGGTAGTCAATTGACAATTCAACCAATTATTGATATGTGTAACGAAACAGGTCTTTTCTGTCTCATCAGAGCCCCCTGGGCTCGATACCACCGATTCATGTAGCCATAGCAAAAGCTGTGGCGGTAGCACCAAATGCACCAAGTGCTATAGCAACTCTTCTCAGTGGGCAACTGAAAGGGCATGCCCTCTAAGCATATGCATTTCCTTGCAGTAAGCAGATGTATCTTGATAGAGGTCTGGATTCCATAAAAGTAACTTCAATGGGACATCATTCAATGTTTTATTGGCGATACTAAAGATTGGCCTCGACCATGCGAGCAGCTAAATTGAAGCTCGGTGGAATGAAATTGAAAGTATTCTCTCTACTAGAGTAAACATCAGAATAGCAAGAGTGTAATGTTCCGGCTTATTTGAAAGTGAATTGATCCACCGGGGAGGAGGCGACCTAGAGGTTAGTCGACATAAGATATATATAACCGTTCCTTACTTTATCTGGGGTTTCTGCATAGCAGCCACAAACATCATATCAGATGCTCTGGGTCAAGAAAACAACACTTTCCCTAGACTATCGAATGATTTCTCACAACAGCCATTTTCAACAGCCAGTACAGGCAAGCAGCTCTTGTTTTGCTGAATGAGTCAATGTACTTAATCAGTAGTCACGTGGCGATAGCTCCACGAGGCATGGAGCTCCGGAGATCGTCAACCCAGGACCCTGGGAATCAACATCCCCTTCCCCCCATCTTGGCTATCCAATTATTGGGGCGTCCGTCTCCTCAATGATGCCAAATCCCAAATAATTCTACACATCTCAATTCCATTCCTTAATCAGTGGCTATACCTTAACATCGAACGTCAGCTACGTTCAGTTGACGCAAGCGGGAAACGGTTGTCGGATACCACTGCAAGACCTTCTGTCGAGTTTCCCACAATCAATCGCCCCAATTACACAGCTATTTCCCCCTAACTCACCTCCGCGCTTGACTCGATCAATACGAAAATAATAGGCCTTCCATGACCTTCGTGCCATGTCTCCCTCAACAGTGCTTTCGCTCGGTTCTGCCGTTCTAGCCGTGTTCCTCTTCTGGACATTATCCTCGACCACTTCATCGCCATTCGCTGGTGCATTTCCTCGTCTCTACAGTAAACGCATATGCTTGTTAATCGCCCACCCCGACGACGAAGCCATGTTCTTCGCACCCACAGTCTTGGCCTTAACAAAGCCAGAATACGGGAACCACCTGAAGATCCTCTGTCTCAGCAGTGGTATGAGCTCCCCCAAACACCAATGCGCCACACCATATACAAACACTAACCCCCATCTGCTCTATAACACAGGCGACGCGGACGGACTCGGCCATATCCGCAAAAAAGAACTCGTGAAAAGCGGTATGCAACTCGGCCTACGGAACGAATCGGACGTGTACATCATCGACGACCCCTCCCGCTTCCCAGACAGTATGTCCGTCCACTGGTCAGAAAGTGACGTATCAGCCGTACTCGAAACCGCCTTTGCGCCCGAACTAAGCGATAGCTCGAATTCGCGGAAGAAAACAAACAAATCCGGCGGCGCGGCACCCACCGCGACCATCGACGTGCTCTTGACCTTCGATAAAGGCGGAATAAGCAACCATCCCAACCATCGGTCTCTGTACCACGGTGCCCTCCATTTCCTGCGGAATTTGATGAAAGATAAACCCGGCTATACCTGTCCCGTCACGTTATACACACTTACCACGACGAACCTTGTACGCAAGTATGCTGGGGTCCTGGATGCGCCGTTCACTATGGTTCGGGGGGCTTTGAATTCCATATTTTCTGGAGCAAGTCGTGGTTCGAAGAGTGAGCTTCCCTCCAGACTGTTGTTCGTCAGTTCCGTCAATGAATGGATGACGGCGCAGTCGGCCATGGTGAAGGCCCATCAGAGCCAAATGGTGTGGTTCCGATGGGGTTGGATCACACTTGGTCGGTATATGGCTGTGAATGATTTGAAGGCGGAGAAGATTTGATCCTTGTCTATTGACCTGGTCGCTTTCGAGTGATTGTCTGGATAGGTGTTCGCATTTGTTGTATAATACCCGAGTTGTATGTATATGATTCTGCTTATTTCCTTGTTGGACTGATGGCATCTGAGACCTGTTCTTGGGGGGTTGAGGTCATTGTTGTATAGGTATGCCCCTTCTCGCTTTGACCTTTGTCCAAGTGCTAGGCCTGAGGGCCAATACTGACCACCGTATTCTTTACTGATATAGCAACTATATCAATGGCCGATGCATATAATCGCAAAGTAATATCATTGTGCAAGAAGCACTCATAAATTCAGTTCGTAACATGTCACCATGGACAGGGTATCCGCTCAGGTAAGACAATATGTGTAAACATGAGGTATCATAACTGACAGCTAAGCAGCTCATCGCACGGTCTCGCATAGCCAAGGCTCAGGACGTGAAGAAATAAATGGCGAAGAAAAGCAGTTCTGGGAATCGATAACTTTTGCAGGAATCTTGCAAGATAAGAGGTAACATGAAAGGCATGCAATTGCACAATGGAAGCTGAAAAGACAAGAGGACAAAGGAGGGGAGATAAAATACAAGATCAAGTCCACGAGAGAGACCCAGGGGTCGTGTCAAAGGCATCGTCGACCTCGTTTGTTTGGCGCTTTCCGGTATTAGCGCGCATTTGTTTTGGCATCCTTACAGCTTCTCTAGCTCTAGGAACCTCAGCTTCGTCACCCAGCTCGTCAGCCAGAAAAGCGTCTCCCTCATCAGCGGTATAACGACTTGCTTCGTGGCTCTCTTCCATCGCCCCGAACAGCCGCTTCAGCGGTGGAGAAGTCAGGTCGAGGTGCGGTGCAGATTGTCGATAATTCTCCCAGAAAAAATCATCGTCTATCTCGTTTGCCTCGTCGTCTAGCTCGACCTCGGTATCGAAAGCTGGCCGCCGAACCGGTACATTTTCATGGGGTCTTATATTACGCTGGCCCCAGAAGGTGGCACCATGGAATTCTACAAAACCTCTGCGCATGGAGTATGTCAGAGATTCAGGTAGGAAGTCTCGCCATTCTTCAAGCGCCCGCGGAAGAATGCTTCGTTCCCATGCTGGGTTGTCACGGCCCACCCAACGTTTGTGAGTCAGTAAGAGTTTCGCAAGACGCTCCATGATAATCGTTTGTTGAAGAGTGCGCAGTCGAAGAATATCATATGTGTGTACGGCATCTGCAAAGGCTCGTGACCTGAGAAGCAACGGGTCAACTCCGGCTCTGTGTGCTTGGGAGTGTCCCATGTACGCTTCTATTATCGACCTCGCAGTCCTTCGTTTCCTTCTAGTCTCTCTCAAAATCTCATATGCAGCTAGCATATGGCGTTGGAATTCCGACAATCGGGAGCGATCCCATGCAGTCTTAGCGAGTATATGGTGTACCTGTATTGTGGGACGCACGTTGAAAGGCTCGGCTGTCATGGTTTCGAACATAGTATTCAGAAAGTCATAAGGAACTTTGCCTTTCGCATTTCTTTCGGCATCTCGGCCAGATTTCGGACGGGACAAAACAAATGATCGCTCGAATAGCTCGAGCCAAACATTCTCAGAGACAAGGAGGTCATATTTGTTGGAGATAAAATCTATTGTTCGCAGAGCAGCCGGGATGTTGTTATTCGTGCCGAACGCATGAGCTATCGCGAACAGGAGGTGGTTTGTGGGGTACAGCGGCGAGGAGCGGTCGTATGGGATCACCGTGGGGAGCATCGACTGGTTGACCTGTTCCAGCAGTGCGTCGACATCAATGTTCCAGACGGTGTGCAGCACATTTTTGATTCCTTGCAGATACCCAACGCGGCTTGACGCAAGGATGACATTGACAAAGGCAGTTGTACCCCCCGAGGTACCCTCCAATGTCATCTCGTTGAATATTTGCAGTACTTCCTTTCTTACACTCCGGATGGCAGTACCGTAACCTTGCGACCCGTTGTTGGGAGTGAAAAACCGCCTTTTCCGATAAATGTGAGGGGTCATTCTCAAGCGATACTTCTCCAGGCCGGTATACGCGTTGTCCCAGACCTTTGCCTCCAGATAATGGTTATAGCACTGAGCATCCGGCACAAGTTCATCGTCCTTGATGGCATGCCAGATATAGTCTGCCATCATGGCATCGCCCATTGAGCGTGCGCAATCGAGAAGGTGCGTGTACTCAGCCAGGCCCACGGGTTGGCCTGCCGACCGTCTCTTATGTAGGATTGCGGCAAGGTTATTGGTGAACTCGTCAAAAATCGAGTCCAGCGATCTGTACTGCTTGGCATAAACGGCCCACGGGTGAAGTGGACGATGGATCTCCCGATAAGGATCAATAAAGTAAGCTGGGGAAAGCAAATGGAAGGCTTCGACAAAGGTACTCTGCGGCATCGACCATACTAGACTCTCAAAGCGAGGATTAAGCAGAGCATCCATCACTTGATCAGGCTGGCCATCTCGGAGGATAGCATTGAAGTCTGCCTCAAGAGGATTCGAGTTCCCAACAGGAGGGTCAGTCCTGGCTGGTTCGTAACCGCCCGAGCCAACATGACCACCCTCCAGGATGCTCGGAGGATGTAGTCCCTGTCGAATCGTCTGACTCTCGGCAAACCAGCCTCTGTTTTCTTTCCCACTGCTGTCCCAAGCCCTAGTATATACCGTCGTGGTGGCGAACGATCGTAGCCGGCGCGTAGGATCCCGAACTATAAGAAGTGGAGAACAGGAATGAAGATCGGTTAATCGATGTCGACGGTATGAAGGACACACCAAATGGGAGCCTAAACCCTCGCTGGCACGTAGAAACCCCAGCATCGAGACTTGGGGGTGCGTACTTGGGAGGCAAAGCAACTGACAGCGTGTCAAACCAACCTGGGGTCAGGCAGTCAGCCGTTTGAGGGGGGAGTCGAGCTGGGACTATAAAAGCGGAGAAATGAGGAGGTGCCGCTTGTTGTGGTCTTGGCGAGGCAGATCCCTGTCAGTCTCTTTTCACCACCCATGTCCCGCGTCTGCTGTTGTCCACGCTGCAGCTTGGATCCTTCCCCCCTCTCCCTTTCATTCGCTTAAGGCTCCAGTCTCCCCCCCTTTTTTCCCCTCTCGACATGGCCGACACCGAGGATACCGGCACAGCGCCCGTCTCCGAACCCTTAGATCTGGTGCGCCTGTCGCTCGATGAAATTGTCTTTGTGAAGCTCCGCGGTGATCGCGAGCTCAAGGGTCGGCTCCATGTAAGTCTCACGCCCCCTGACTTCTGGCTACGCCGTTTCCACTGACGCATGGCTTCCGATAGGCATACGATAGCCACTGCAACCTGGTGCTAGGCGATGTGGAAGAGACCATCTACGTGGTGGAGGACGATGAGAACGAGCAAGAAACGCTTCGGGTACGTCCATAGAAGGATCGGATGGAAGGGGATAATGGTGCGACTCGGGGCTAATGCAGTTGTCGTGCTCTAGACCATCAAGAAACAAGAAGAGATGCTCTTTGTCCGAGGTGCGTTTTGCGATGACTTTCCGGTAGAGCCCCGGGGCTCGTATACTAACTTTGTGCCATAGGAGACTCGGTCGTTCTGATTTCCCCGCAGGCATAAGATTTGGGAGGCGACACCTAGGAAATGGTTAGATATGATATCCTTGAGGCCGTATAGGAACCGGTGCTTCCACGCCCAAGCTACGAACAAATACGAGACCACGAAGACCAGGCGATGTCACAGGGTTGTCAGATTATATTTTATCTTCTAATGTATTCACGTACTCGGTCAAGCCTGGACTTGCAAGGTTGCGTTTCGGATAGAGGCACCAGAAGGGTGCAAGGCGCATGGCATCATGCCATACTGGCATACGTAACTAGCGATAGACCGCACCGGTGGCCAGTGTAGAGTCGCATCATTAAATGCGAGTCGCCTCCTGTCAACAGGACCGACAGGGAGCCCAGAATAGCATGGCGCAGCTGCCGGAGGGCGATGACTGTTTGGGGCCGTATGACTATGATTCAACAATGCGGCCGCGGCGATGACTCGCACTTGCTATCGATAAAGCTTCCCCGGTTCCGCGACCCTCGACGCTATTCTTCTTGCTTCTCCCCTACTACCATTCACCACCCGCTGTGTCATTCATCTCTCTTACCTCGGCCCCTCAGCGTATTTTTATTTGGTCCTGCTCATTGTTACCTATCATCTCTCCGCTACCCATACGAGGAATTATGATTACGTGAATACGTGTTTGAGTGCCCCAGAGGCGATCCGATCCATCTTCCGTCCGACCGACTGACGCATCATCTCGCATACTGATACGCGACTCGTTCCATATTTTCTTTTGACATCATCACTAATCGAACCAATAACATGCCTCCTACGGGACCGAAACTCTCGTTGGAAGAGCGACGCAGAGGGGAGATTGTGCGCATCCTCCCCGCGAAGCAAGCTGGCCTTCCCCGCTAACTCTTAGCCCACGCAGGCACTCAGTGAATTCGCGGAATACGCTGAAAAGCAACAGGCCCAACGTTCTGCTCAGTACGTGCCCAGCGACAGCGGCTACGAAACAGCGAGTGTATCTCAAGTCCATGACGACCACGCTGAGTTGGATATTCTCGACCAGTTGGGGTTAACCGACGCCCCGAAGTCGTTCAAGCTGAAGGACTTGCTGCTAGGCACTGGTGAACAACCGGAGGAAAACCTGCAGGTTCTGGCCAGCATCTTGCAGTCTCGCATTGATGAAGGACACGGAGAGACTCTCTTCGACCTAGGCCTCGAGGATGGTGGGGAGTCTATGTCCTTTGACCTTGGCCAGTGGAAAACGGCTCTCCAACGCCTGCGGGAAGCGGCGGATACGCTCCCAGCGCACTGCCGGATCCTTGTTACCTACAATGTCGGTGGACCTGAGGAATCGCGGGTGAAACATGAGCGCATCAAGGGCTCTTGGGGAAAGCTCCTTATCCGACAACCCGCGGGTACTGTGGAGGAGATGGCTGAGATTCGAGTGGCTGTCGTTGGCAATGTCGACGCAGGTAAGAGTACCATGCTAGGAGTCCTCGTAAAGGGGAATCTGGATGATGGCCGAGGAAAGGCCCGAGTCAACCTGTTCCGCCACAAGCACGAAATCGAGAGCGGTCGGACCAGCTCTGTGGGAATGGAGATCATGGGGTTCGACAGCCGTGGTGATATCGTTGGCAGCTCTCAGGGGCGGAAGCTGTCGTGGGAAGACATAGGACGGCGTTCTGCTAAGGTCATTGCCTTCTCCGATCTGGCTGGCCACGAGCGTTACCTGCGAACTACGGTTTTTGGCATGCTGAGCAGCAGTCCCAATTACTGCCTGCTGATGGTTGCGGCCAATAATGGTCTCATTGGCATGAGCAAAGAACATTTGGGTATCGCATTGGCTCTGAATGTGCCGGTCATGGTTATCGTCACCAAGATTGACATCTGCCCGCCTCAGATTCTGCAGGAGACCCTTTCCCAGCTTAACAAGATCCTCAAGTCGCCCGGTGCTCGCAAGATTCCCATCTTTGTGAAAGATATGGAAGAGACGATCAACACAGCCACACAGTTTGTGAGCCAGCGGATCTGTCCGATCTTCCAAGTGTCCAACGTCACCGGAGAAAATCTAGAACTCGTTCGGACGTTCCTGAATATCCTTCCTCACCGCGGCCAATACAATGTTGACGCACCGTTCGAGTTCTTGATCAACGACACGTTCTCGGTTCCTCACGTGGGCACGGTAGTTTCTGGAGTGGCCAAGTCAGGAGTGATACACGCCGGTGATACCGTTTTGGTTGGGCCTGACTCCCTGGGTCAATTTACGACTACTACGATCAAGTCCATTGAGCGTAAGCGTATCCAGGTTAATGCTTGCTTCGCGGGCCAGTCCGGTTCTTTCGCCTTGAAGCGTGTCCGAAGAAAGGAGGTCCGCAAGGGTATGGTTGTTCTCAAGAAACTGGACCAGCCTCCCAAAGTCTACAGAGAGTTTGTTGCTGAGGGTTCGTCTTCTTGCATTTGTCCGATGTACTCGATCTGTTTGGCTGACGATGAATAGTTCTCATTCTTTCCCATGCTACCACGATCAAGCCTCGGTACCAAGCAATGCTGCATGTAGGCGCAGTCAGCCAGACCTGCTCCGTCATTGACATTGATCGCCCGTTTATCCGGACGGGTGATCGTGCAATTGTGGCTTTCCGGTTTGTCCAACGTCCCGAATTTCTGGCCCCGGGAGATCGAGTGCTTTTCCGTGAGGGAAAGACCAAGGGGCTGGGTATTGTCAAGAGCGTGGGATATGATCCCAAACACCCTTTGAATCCTGAGGCGAAGAATACAGCAGAGGGAAGTAAGCAGGCGTGACAGGCTCCGTGTTCTTACCCTATGGAGACATATCCAGGATTCGGCAGGAGTTCATATTCGGCTACGAGAACCTTGGGCTTTTCGAGAAAT
Organism: Aspergillus sclerotiicarbonarius CBS 121057; assembly: GCA_003184635.1. Taxonomy (NCBI): domain Eukaryota; kingdom Fungi; phylum Ascomycota; class Eurotiomycetes; order Eurotiales; family Aspergillaceae; genus Aspergillus; species Aspergillus sclerotiicarbonarius. The sequence goes on along the minus strand of KZ826331.1, from coordinate 415,937 downwards.
GATACATATTATCCAAATCCGGCGGTGACTTTGTCGTTGTGGGTTGCGTGGTTGCTGGACTGGACAGTTCGTTTGTTTCGTTACTGGCGTGTGTCTGTGTGGGGCGTTGGAGGGATGGCTCTGCTGTGTATGTACGAGTCAATGTTCAGTTTAAGGCGCCCCCTCAGGGTCTCTTTCCCGTCCATAGAATTTCAATTGACTTTGTCTTTGCTCCTCCTGCTGTCCCTTGGCCGCCGCCAGTTGGTCGATCTCGAGACCCACGTGACAGGTGACGTCCCTTGACGTCACGGGCCGGAAGTGATGACATCGCGATTGTCCTTCTAGAAGAACTGCAGCCCGCTGATCAACCAGTCTTTCTGGAAACTCAGCTCTCTGATCGTCATTCCCATTCACCTATAAACCAACCTCTCCGACATCTCTGCTGTGGTCCAATTCACACCTTTCAGGTAATCTCTCAAAACATCCATCATGGAGACCTTAAACAACACCTTCACCAATGCCTCAAACTCTCTCTGGGGTGAGGTCCATCCTACCCAGACCCCAGACAACCCGTTTGCTGCACAGCATGGAGATGAGCCTCTCTCCGGCATCCAGGGCAAAGGAACTGCTACGGATCCCTATGATGCTGGCAACCGCGACGGTAAGCCTCCGTCTCTTGTCCTGACCACACCTTGACCCTCCGTACATGCTCAATCGACGAACCAAACAAAAGAAAAACATTTACCTGGTAGAACTGCCCAAGCTAATACGCACTAGAACAACCTGGCGCCCCCACAACCAAGGACAACACAGCCGTAATCCCCGAAGCATTGGCATCTATCAACATTGACCACGCCCGGAACCCCAAGTCCCCCAGCAACGCGGACTTTGGCCCCAAGAACGTCTTCATCGACGAGCCATCCCGGACGCAGAAGATGAACTATCCTACGGGAAACACCACCGGCACCTCGGGTACCAAGCAATGGCAGTCCCAGAGCGGCGGCAACCCAGAGCAGCGAACCCAGCGCTCCACTTACGGTCCGGGTAGCCCATATCCTCAGACTCAGAAAGCTGGAGGAGATATTGCTGGCTCGTCGGGTACTAGTGGAGCCTATGCGTACTCCGGCCAGGGAGGTCCGTATGCACAGAAAGGCGGAGATCTTGCCGAATCTTCCTCGGCTACTAGTGTCTACTCGGACCAGGAGAGTACGTATCCCCAGACTCAGAAGGGCAGAGATCTTGCTGGATCCTCGTCGGCTACTAGTGGTGCATATGCCTACTCGGGCCAGGGGGCACAAGATACCCTTGCTGTTCGAGATACCACGTCGAAGGGCCAGGGACTCAAGGAACAATCGAGCCCCAGTGGTGGACGGGTCGTTCAGAGCGTGCCTGATAATGCGGGTGCTGGGACTTTGCAGAAGGAGATAGATTCTGTTGGTCCAGTGATGGCCGAGGGAGTCGCTGACAAGCAGGGAGCTAAGAGCAAGATTGGTAGTGCAGGTGCTGGCTCCCTACAAAAGGAAAAAAAGTATGCCAGCCCAATCATGGCTGAAGGAACTACCGACAAGCAGGCAGCTAAGAGTAAAATCGACAGCGCTGCTATCGGCTCACTGCAGAAGGAAAAGGAGTCTCTCAGCCCAAGGACGACTGAAGACGCTGCTGTCAAGCAGGGAGCCATGGGCAAGATCGATAGCGCCCGGAACCTCCAACAAGACAAAGAGTCCGCGAGCAAATCCATGCCCGATGGAGTCAACGGCATGGCTTCAAAGAGCACAATGGACGACAAGGAGGCCCAACTTCAGCAGAAAGTGAAGTCATCCACGGAGAAAGCATCTGCAGAGAAGCCCTCCATGGACAAATCCACCACCTCCGGAGGCATAGTCGACTCGACCCAAAAGGGCAGCAAAGAAGAAACTACCGACGGCTCCATCGGCTCCGAATCCCAAGAGAAGAAAGGCAAAGACACCGCCACCGCGGGCAACACCGAAACCAAAGCGCCCCGAAACAACAAAGTCAGCGAGGAAGCCCTTCGAGGTCCCAAGACTCCCGCACCAAGAGAACCATACGAGTTCGAGAAGCGCTTGGACCAGCGCCGAGTGAGTCGCTCCAAACAAGGTCAGCATCCCCTCCCCTCTTTCCCCCTACCTAGCCATCTAAACACCACGTCGAGAATATCTAACTAACACCCGATTAATGAGTCCAGCCACCGACACGGCCAAAACCTCCAACGAAGGCGCCCAGAAACAAGGAGGCAAAGAAAGCTCCAGCTCCAGCTCTCACAGCCATAACCCCATGACCACATTGAAGGAGAAAGTATCCAAGGTCTTGCATCACAGCAGCAGCAACAAATCATAATCTATTCTATCTATCTCAATCTCACTTTACCCCTTCAGAGAAGGAAGGGGGAAGGGGGAAGGAAGGAAGGAACAAAGAGAGATATTATCAAATTGATGCTTTATCCTAATCTATTGAATCTGCGACGTTAATTAATTTAATTATCTGTGTTGTGCTTTTTGAATAATTGAGGTGGGTTTGGTACTAGATTGAGTGTGTTGTGTTGGATTGGATTGGTTGATATCCGGTTTAATTAAATTAATGTGATTTGGTTTCGTTTGAGTAACGAATTAGTAATGAATGCTAGTTAATTCGGATTATTTTTCTGTGTAGAGCGTATAGAGGTAGAGAGATTCTTCAGACTTCGTTCGTTGCATGGTAGGAATGAATAGGTAGATAAGTACAACTGATCAGTCACATATGCCATAGTATGAAATACTAGTACAGTCAGTCATGTCCATGCCCCATCCATCATACGACGCTTGCTATACTTCATTCTATATCACAGAATGCGGCCCCGAAAATACATTGGTATCATTATAATATATCAACAACAACAAGTCCCAGCCAGTTGTTTACTCAAATAACAACCTCAACTCTTCTATCCGCTCTTTCTTCTTCTCGTCCTCCGACCCATCGCCACCAACTCGAAGACCCAATGATCCTGCAATGTTCATCTTGCGTTCCTGGACCCGTAGCATCCGACCTTCGATGGAATCCTTGACCACGAACCGGGTGACGTTCACGTCCCGCAGTTGGCCCATTCGATGGACACGGTCAATGGCTTGAGCTTCGATCGCGAAACTCCACCAGGGGTCCATCATGAAGACGTTACTTGCTGTCGTGAGGTTGAGGCCCACGCCGCCGGCGCGGAGACTGATCAGGAGGACCTTGGGAGGGGGAGTGGAGGTAGTTTGTCTGTTTCGAGAGGCACGAGGGAGATCCGTGGCTTCCGCTTCATCGATCTCGTCCTGGTCGAAGGTGTCGACTCGGCTGAATTGGGCGAGGGTTTCCGCGCGCGCCTTTTGGGGCATCGTGCCATCCAGACGGACATGCGGGATTCCGGCCCGGGTGAGTTGTGGGGCGATGAGGTCGAGGAAACTGGTGAATTGGGAGAAGACGACGGATTTGGTGTTTGAGGGGACGCGGTTGAGGTGGGCGAGGAGGGCGTGGATCTTGGCGGAGGTGTGTGAGGAAGGGGAGAGAGGGTTGACGCGTCGGAGGGAAATTCGGGGAGGAGCTTGCGAGGCTGATGGCGGAGTGCTGTTGTATATATCATTGTCGGGAGATGATGAATTGGATTGATGGCGGATCACCTCGAAGATATCCCGCGATGTGATAGGCGCCCGGCATGAGAAGCATCGAGGGGGCACGCCCTTGTCGGTTTGGTGGCGGATAAAGTCTTCTAGACACTTCTTGCATGCGCTGTGCCAGCAGGCTGTGACTGCAGGATCGATCATGGGCTCTTCCGCGCAGATAGGACATTCGCCGCTAGACTCGTTCTGAATCTGCTTCAGCGCGTGAGCGGTGAATTTGGCCATGGGGTCTTGGGGCTCGTTGGATTCGGCTGCTTCTGTGGTTGCCTTGAAGCGGTCGATGAGATCCTGTAGATCCATGTCATCTTTTAGGTCGGTCGTTGCATCAGCAGCTGCAGCTGCATCTTCCTCATCTGCAACGATCGCTTTGTTGCGAGTAAGAATGGGATGACAGCACGTCTGCCGGAGACGGAGGATCTGTGCAAAGATAGATGAATAGGACTTCAACAGAGTGCCGGCTTCAACGTTGTTGTTGAATGTCTGCTTTGCCCGGGTATAGATAAGATCATAGATTTCCCGTTCCTGGTCTGGAAGCTCGACCTCCTCGATCGTAATAGTCCGACGTGGCAAAGGCACCAGAGGTTCGCCCTCCGGGGTCTTCATTGTCTTGGTTCGTCGGAGCACCAAAGGCTCAAGGACAGTTTGCACCACATTTAGAGCGCGTACGTAGTCCTTGGACTCAAAAGGAACTGTAATGAATGTCTTCCAGAAAGAGAAGTTGTTCCAGGGCTCGACCTTGAGGAATCTCACTAGGCTGAACAAGTCTTCCAGGCGATTGACAATTGGTGTTCCTGTAAGCACCCATCTGTGTGTTGCTTTGAGTTCGTAGCACGCCTTAGCTGTCTTGGACTGGCGGTTCTTAATCATGTGAGCTTCATCAACAATGATACGGAAGAAGTCCACCGAGAACAGACCACCGGGGGCGATAGAGGAGAGCAACGTAGATACATGCTGGCGGTACTCTGCGAGGACAACCCCGTAGCTGGTGATAATCAGATTGGGAGCAGCCGCATTGCCTGCAGCACACAGCTGCTTGAGATTGATATTCTTGTCCGCCCCATAATACATCAGCACTTTCATCGTTCCCGGCTGCGAAGCCTTCAATGCCTCGCTTTCCCACTGTGCCAGGAGGGACGTGGGTGCAATTACGAGGGTAGTATACGGAGCAGAGACAACTCGGGTAGACAGCTGGGGTAGCCTCACCAGATCGCCAGGGTTCTCGGGCGCAACTCGATGAGAGTGGACCAAGCTGAGCATCTCAATCGTCTTACCCAAGCCCATTTCATCCGCCAGCATACCCCCCAGGCAATGCTGTTCTTGTACCGGAAATTCAATGCTCAGTTCTCCAGAGTATGGGTTCACATAAAAGTGGTCAACACCATCTACAGCCGGGAGATCCTTGTCGTCAACATCCTTAGACGGCCAGGTATACTCTTCCCATAGTGGGTGTAGCGATGCCTCCCTCGCGGACTTGTTATCCTTCTCCTTGGCGAGCATCCAGTACAGCGCTTGCTTCTGGTATTTTCGAAGATCCATCGTGAACGTTGACGCAGGTTCCGCTTCCGGCATGTTGAAGTCGTAAGACTGAGCCTTCTTGTAGAGCGTATCAAGCTGATCTTCTTCGAGCTCCGGGGTATCTTCCTCGTCAGAAGAGCCGTTGTTTGCCTGGTTTTCCTTTTTCACTCGCTCGTACTGTTCCGACATTTCCGCCGCACGAAGTAATCCTTCTTTCTTGTGATTCCGCGTCATGTCATTGATGGATGTCGGCTGAAGGCCAATTTCATCGAAGAGTTTCACAAGAGCCACTTGACGAAGGCGCAACCGCTTCTCCTCAGTACTTTCCTTCTCCTCGAAGTAAGCGATCGATCTGTTATCATCAATCACCTCATCAAGGATCCGAGGCTGGAATGCCTCGATGCGCAAGTAGCACCACAATTGCAAATAGATGGTGTCATTCACTCGGACCCTGTCCGGCACGTATACGCATACAGCCTCGAATTTGCACACCTTCTGGTCTAATAGAGTCGACACCCACTCAGCCGTCTCCCGGGGTAGCCTCCCAACTTCCTGACCGGATTTAGTGGTGAACCGCGTGAGGACATCGCTCTTCTGATTGGCAATGAGTTTCCCCGCACGATTTCGCTTTGAGATCGGCTGGGACCGTGTATGCTCAATATTGACATGATCACCATGTTTAAGTATTCCTGTTCCACTCGTCGTGGCCCAACCTCCCACACCAAATGCACCTATATATCTCAGCGAGGGCTGAGCCGCACGGCGTGGGCTTTTATTTGTTGTAGGACTTTGGGTGTGTATTTGTGATGCTGCCAAAGGGGGCGTTGCGTTGGCTGGGGGCTGTACAGGAAGCAAACGTTGGCGAGATGTGAGAGTTGTCTGATTTCGAGCTCCATTGACAGGGGATTTTTTCCAGGATCCATCGAAATAAATGTTGACTGCCCTCTCGAGGTCATCGCCGGCTGCGTTTCGAATTTTTTGTAATGAGTCTGCAGAGAGATGTTCCCCGACAATAGCTGTGAACGTTGTTGTATCAAATCCATCAGCGACCTCCTGTACACATGTTTCCGCCGTCCTCAAATCCGCACTGTGGCGTTCTGCTATATCTTCCTTCTCATGGGGAATGGCGTGGCTCTTGTTTCGCGAGGATTCATCGGGGAGGGGAACCGGTCCGTTGAGTTGGGCGTTCTCGGGCGCTATAGCTTGTGGTTGAACCCCATTGCTCTCGATCAGGGACGAGGAAGCAGGGGTGTCAAGACTTGCTGGGATGGGATCGTTAGTCGGTTGGGAGGCAACGTCCTCTTCATCCACGAAAAAGCGCCTTTTCTTCAAGGGCCGCTCATCAGCATCATGGAGATTCATCCTGCATGGGCCTCGTCCCTATGCATTGGCATCCGGGCCTTGGTGAAAATTCCAGGGACCGGGGAGATCGACGAGATTAATGGGCGGCCGGAAGACGCGCCGAGACGCGATGGGCCTTCGGGCCGACGTCATTTCGCGCTGCAGCCAACGGCCAATCAAAAGTCTCCGAAAGGAACAAGAAAAAAGACGCGGATTGCTCTCCACGGCAGAGCTTATCAGAACAGCCTCCCCAGTCGCTGTGGATCGCGCTTGACCGGTAAGTAATGTGCAAGTGATGTTCATTCTCTTCACCTGGTACCGAGTTTGAGCTGACCGCTTCCGTCCAGAAATTCCACACGCGATGCGCCAGAGCCGTCTCTCCACAACCTCCAAATCACCATCACAATAACCAACCGGGTTCAAAATGTCTCTTTCCAAAAATATCATCCGGACTTGTCGCACGAACCAGCAAATATCTCGATATGCCCTATCCCACCGACGACTGCAGCGGCCGCAAGAACGCCATTTCAGCCGATCCAGCCCAGTCGCCGCCAGCCCAGTGACAGGCGCAGCTGAAGCCGAAGTCCAAGCTGCCCTCAGATACTGCTCAGATCTTCTTTTGTAGGGTTATCAACACCCCAATCCACAGCTCATCCATCTAACGCACCTTCATTGTAGAAAATATGACCGTCCCTCATATACACTGAGCACCTTCATCCCCCGAAATGCACAAACCTTCTACATAGCCCTCCGAGCCCTCAATGTCTCCCTCTCCATGATCCCCGACACCACCTCCTCGCACACAATCGGCCTCATGCGCCTGCAATTCTGGCGCGACGCCGTCGCCAAGACCCTTTCCGGATCCCCCCCAAAAGAACCCATCGCCATTCTCCTCGCCTCCGCCATTTCCGACCTGAGCGAAAGAACCCAAGGCCGGGCCCGGATTAGCAAAGGCTGGCTGAATCGGATGATCAACGCGCGCGAGCAAACCCTCACAAATGACCCCTATACCAATATTGCTGCCCTCGAGTCCTACGCCGAAAGCACCTATTCCACGTTGCTATACCTGACGCTGTCGGCTTTGCCCATGACCTCGATGACAGCAGACCATGTCGCATCGCATATCGGGAAAGCGGCTGGCATCGCGGCCGTGCTTCGCGGGCTGCCGCTGGTGGCGTTCCCGGGTGCGTCTAGCCAGCGGCCCGACCAGGCTGGTTCTGGTATGATGGCTGGGGGAGCGAAGCAGGGGGCGGTGATGCTGCCATTGGATGTGATGGCCCAGGCTGGTGTGAAGGAGGAGGATGTGTTTAGGTTGGGTGCGGAGGCGCCGGGACTGCGGGATGCTGTTTTCACTGTCGCTACTCGGGCGAGTGACCATCTCATCACTGTGCAGCAGATGCTGAGCAATCTCCGTGCTGGACAGGATGTGGGCCATGAGTTTGAGCATGAGGGTGAGGAAGGACATCAATATGATACTGAGCAGGATCTGTTCAGAGAGCATCGTAATGAGACCCCGTTGGATGAGATGAATCGTGCCTTTGGAGTTTTCATGCCTGCCGTTGGAACGCGGCTGTGGCTGGACAGGCTTGAGAGTGTGGACTTTGACATCTTCCGGCCGGAACTCCTCCGGTCGGACTGGAAGTTGCCCTGGAAGGCTTATATGTCTTTTACACGGAAGACGCTCTCATGAGCGGGCTCGTTATGGTCCGTTCAAATGTACGATTATTGTATTATATAATAGAGGTACAATGGTGTTGTAATGTACAGGAGCCTCACACATATCATCTGTATAGGGATGGTCATCTATTGGCGGTATACTTTGGGGATCCAATGCTATCTTGGCGATGCAGTCAGGTTATGTCCTTTTCGTAGCTCTCTTCCGCTGCCTGTTCCTCCTAGAGCTGGTAATCAACCGTTTCTGGGCGAGCAACACCAAGTAGCGCTGGAGTTTGTCGCGCCTGCGGACAAGGTTAATGATGCCATTGATTCACGCCAGAGTAAAACTCACATCAAGAAAGCGGTCGTTGCGAATACGAAAGGAACCGCAATCATCCAAAAGTATCTGCACATTGGGTCAGCAACTATGAAAGCAAGGACATATAGACATACGCATCACTATGTTTGATAGCAGAGAATTGCTCGAAGTTCATGCCAAAGTAACCCTGATCTGCAGTTAGATAAGCAGCATATGGGATGGAACGTCCATGGCTCACCGTCAAGAAAGTGAGAGGAAGGTAGAAGCAGGTCACAAGGGTGAGTTGCTTCATACTTTCGTTCTGGTATGCGCCTAGATGCTGTCAGCTCAATGTCAGCTATGAGGTTACAATATGAACTCACCGATTGTATTGAAAATCAGGTCAATCATATTATCGGCAGCCCTTCTCATTTGATCATATCCCTCGACGATTGTGATACAATGGTCCAACGCATCTCCCAAGTATGTATGACACATTGTACTAATAGAAACGCTTGATCCACCCAGACTTTTGAGATTCGGGGTGGCCATGCCAATGTGCGGACCCCAATCATTGGTAGGGGTCGCTGTTCCGATGTTCCTCAGGACTCCAAGGCCCGGGGTATGGACAGGGTCAGACCGATGGTCACGAAGCGCATTGATGACCGTCACGATTGGTTGCATACAATTCCGCAGAATTGCTATCTCAGACGTGAGTACATACAGACTTTTGGACTGATCTACGTCTGGATCTGTCAGGACCTCAAGCTCAAGGTCGCCAATGACATCCTGGTAAGCTGTAGTCACCGGTATGGCCAGGTCAATAATAGCATCCAAAATGGCCTGTACGACCATACTAGCATCACACGACTGACGTAACATTGTCTCCGGGGAACTGAGGCGCCGGACGATCGGGCCTTCAACATCATCGGCGCTCGTCTCGAAGAATGACGTTACCGTATTATCTGCGTGCAAGAAAATCGAGACCTGCTCAAGAGTGACACAAAGCCCCTTTGCCGCTAGGATAGCATGGCGCTCCATGAAGGCTATTCGGTCCTCGTTCGGGCCACCTCGGTAGCGTTGAATGCTCCGAGGAGTAAACCTAACATTTGAAGCATCGCCAAGGTCAGATGCTTTCGATGGAGTTTGTCGTAAGCCAGAAGAGACACTTGTTCCAGAAGGCCCGTCCGGACTGTCATTCTCCCGGGATTTCGGACGAAAGAGGTCCTTTAAGGCTTCCCAAACCAGTTTTCGTTTGGTGGGCCTTCTCAGAGAGACACTGCTCGCCGCAGAGCCTTTTCGTTCATTCATCCAAGGACTCTGCCCGTCATCACTGTCCCCCTCAGAGTCGCTGTCATCCTCTTTGAGCTTAATCAGCTTCTGTAGTTTTAGCACGATATACGCATGATCGGAGTACCAGTCAACCTTGGTGCGGTTGGTTGCATTAATCAAATCCTCAATTGCAAGCCTGTGGAGTCCTTTCTGATTACCCAAAACTCTGATGGCATCCCAGCTGAGCCCATTGACGTTAATCCATCTGCATTGTACCCAAGGATCTTTCTCTCGCGCAAGAAACGGCTCCAGCGTATCATTATCCAGGACATACTGTCTCATATCATGCTGCGAGAAATCCACGACGGTAATCTCACTTTTCCCATGTAAGTCTGTGGGGGTTGAGGCCATCCATTCCGTACTGTAGGCGGGGAGCGGCTGGTTGGGGTCAATGCCTGGCTCCGTCCCGGGCTGCCAATTCGGATCGTGGGCGCCATCTTCGCGATAGTATGAGCGGGCGGTTGTCGAGCGTCTGATACGATTCCGAACAGTCTCCCGGGAGTTGAACCTGGCAGCAGTGCTGAACGTTTCGGGGGGAGGGGAAGGGGGCTCCCTGGTAGTCGGAGAAATCGGGCGGTTAGGGGCTCGCGGATTTGCCTCGACATCCGCTACGTCTTGAGAAGACTGTAACCTCGTCGCCAACTGTGCATGGTCTAGCGAATGAATGCTCATGCTTGCGGTGATGGCGTATTCAATTCTGCTTGTAGTTATGGTAGAGTTCACTCAGTGGTGTTAAATCGGTGCCATCGAGAAACGGCGCTCGAAGAAATGGAGATAGGATGCCATGCTGTTGTTAAGGTTGAGGATAGGAGCAAACCGAGGGAGGATAGAGGCCTACCCACAAAGGACTTTAGGTAGGTGTAATGATGGGAGAAGGGATCCGCTGGGATGGAAAGAACGTGGGTGCTTTGTAGCGCTAAAGCACTTCAAGAATCCCTATCGCGGGGTATGACGTCGCCGGGCGCGACCATCAAGCAAGGGGCAAGAAACTTGCACCACGGAGATAAACAATGGAGAATTAACAGAAAGCTTGGATACATGAAACGTCCGGGTCTTGCGGGGGGAAAAAATTTGTTTTTCATTGGATGGACAAGCCACTAGTCATTCTTAGCTACTATAAGCTTATCCATTAAAGCCCCTGACGTGGCACGACGCTGCAGTTAATGCGAAAAACCCTCTTCTTATCCTTGGCATGAATGATCCCAATATTCCCATACACAGTAACCAGTAGAAGGCTGGAAAGCACCGTTTCCGTATCGGCATGGCTCAGCCATTCCAAGCTTTGCCATGAGATTGCGAACTTTGCTTCGACCTTGCCTCTCAAGGGTTGGGAGCTAGTTCATCACCCTCGACGCTAAATTCACGGGACTTGTAACCCAGCACATTTACCTCACGCGGCTGGGCTGAAAGACAAAGAGATGACTGGCCCGATCAATATGGCGTGAGAAAGTGTATTATGGGGGACACAATCTTCCGTCCCTGGAAGTTGCTTCCTTCTGTAACCCGTGAAGCAGTTGATAGTGGAAGATGGCTCGATAAAGTGACATAACCATGTTGGTAATGTCTGCACTCATTCCATCGCTTCTCTCCTCTTTCGAGTAGTGAGCTTGATTTGTAAAGGTATAAGGTTCCTCTTCGGACCGGGTAAATCGTTTCTCGCGAGAGGTTTCCTGCACACAGGACAAGTTCCCCGAGGGCCTTTGCCAGACGTATCGGCGCGCTGTTCTTCACTGAATTTCAAAGTGTCGATGATGCACTTGTGACAGAAAAGGTGCCCTTAGTGAGGGTCAGCCAAGTCTCCTGCAATACCTAAACATGCAACTTACCACATGCAGTGCTAGTAGCATCAACAGGGGTGTCCATGCACACTGGACACTTGTACGCAGTCAGAACAGAACGCCCCTCGTTTTCATCTAAAGACTGTTGCGCGAGTATGGCGTCCGCTCGTTGCTTGGCCTGTGTCCTTGAGACTGGGTTTGTATCCTCCATTTCTGTAAGATCAACGGACTCCGGGATCTCATTCGCGTGGCGCTCGGAGTTACTCGTTCTACGACGTTTTCTTTCATGGCCGGAAGTTTCTGGGGTCTCAATACTCCCACGAGAAGGCCGACGAGGTCCGGAAGGCGGAGGAGGGCCTAGTGAAAGGCGACGAGCGGCTGAAGCCCGATGCCTGGGAGACATATCTTCCATGATGGAACACGTCGGATGTTGGTTCTGTTTCGTATTGTCGGAAGGGGCGAGCGGGAGGGGAGGCGTAGCGCTGCGCAGTCGACAACAGGACGAGATGGAGTGGCAGTGGAAAGATCTAAGGACCTAAAAAGCTGTTAAACGGCTGTATGCAAGGTGAGTTGTGACATCCCCAGAGACAGCACTGGAAACGCTCCTAGTGCAGGTAAGTGAGTCGACGGAGGCAAGGCGATAGGAGAATAATCACGGCGGGATATGGCCGGCAAGTGTGGCTTATCGGTGCCCGATAACCGTCGATTCCCCATTGTGGTAGGCGGTCATGACCGGTCGGAGGGCAGATTTTCCGGGAGGCTTCGATCATGACGCTGGGATTATTCCGCGATAGGAAAGAAAGTACGATCGCTCCTGGAAAGCCTGCCTCCATCTCGTCGCAATCTTGATCGCGCAGCACTGGCTGCGAGGCCCACGTTACCATGCCATGGGGATAACTGTCATCCTATAGTCCAATCAGAAAATGCTTTGGGGTCACCCCTGCAGTCCCTCTCACAGGGGTGTTGTACGCTTTTGTTCGCAGAAATTGCGCTCGCCACGCATCGCCCGGTCACAGCCTTCATCATTGCTAGCAAGGTATCTTGCTACGCAGTCTTCAGTGCAGAGTATCGATGGGAACCCTCAACGGGACTCTCTCGCGGGTTAGTGGTTCCAGTTCCTCCGAGTTTGCGACAACTCCATATACTGATTTCGCAGTTCCCGCTTTGGCTAGGTTCAACGAGATCGGAGTCCAACAATTGAGTAACCATGTCTACTCCCAGGTATTCCTTCAGAAAGCGGATCCGCCAGATCCGGGATTAGTTGCATTGTCGAAGGAACATCTGTCGAGGCATGACTTGCTAGGAAAATCTCAAGATGCCGCCGAGCCGATCGCCTTCGATATGCCCGAGCTTCAAGGGCAGTCGCTTGACGAGCATTTCTTCAAACTGGGAATGGACTCATCGGAGCCGTACCTCGGGTATGCCAAACAATACACGGCGGTGAACTCTCCTGAGAAGCCGCGCAAATGGATTAAACGCAGTGGGTGGACGAAGTACGGCGCCGACGGCTCGTGGGAACCCGTTGACGCGCCAAATGAGGCCATGTTGACTTTCGACACTGAGGTCATGTACAAGGAGCATTCTTTTGCTGTAATGGCTTGCGCGGTTAGCCCTACAGCTTGGTATGCTTGGATATCGCCCTGGCTATTGGGACAGTCGGAAAACCAGATCCAGCTCATTCCGCTTGGAGATCCGTCCCAGCCGCGGATTGTCGTCGGCCACAATATCGGCTATGATCGGGCTCGTGTTCGCGAGGAATATGATATGGCACAGTCTCGTAATTTTTTCCTCGATACCATGTCGCTTCACGTGGCAGTCAATGGCATGTGTTCACAGCAGAGGCCTACCTGGATGCGACACAAAAAGAACCGGGACCTAAGGAACAAGATCGCCAGTGAAAATAACTCGGTGGAGCTGGCAGCCCTTCTAGAAAGTAAAATGCTCAGTGATGAGGAGGAAGAACTGTGGGTGGGAAGGAGTTCTGTAAACTCACTTCGCGACGTTGCCAAGTTCCACTGCGATGTTACGATCGACAAGGCACAGCGCGACTACTTCGGCGAACTTGACAGAGATGGAATACTGGGGAAGCTGGAAGAGCTCCTCGACTATTGTGCAGCCGATGTTGCAATCACCCACCGCGTGTACAAAAAAGTCTTCCCCAACTTCCTGGAAGTCTGCCCGCACCCGGTCAGCTTCGGTGCCCTTCGACATCTTTCCTCGGTCATTCTGCCTGTGAATGAGACGTGGAAAGAGTATATCACCAACGCAGAAGGGACTTACCATCAGCGCCTTGACGACGTCCAGCGAAAATTGATTGAACTCTGCAATGAAGCTCTGAAAGTCAAAGAGTCCCCGGAAATCTATATGAACGACCCTTGGCTACGACAGCTGAACTGGTCTGGTCAGGAGATCAAAATGGTGAAGGGGAAGAAGAAGGATGACCCTCCGCGACCAGCTGCCAGACAGAAAAAGCCGGGCATGCCGAAGTGGTATAAGGATCTGTTCGCTACCAACACGTCCGACATCAACTTGACGGTGCGCACTCGAATTGCGCCCATACTCCTCAAGCTGTCGTGGGATGGTTACCCTTTGACATGGTCCGACAAGTTTGGGTGGACGTTCAAGGTCCCGCGCGAACTCGTCAAGAATTATGAGAACCAGCCAGTGGTCCTATGCGACATGTCGGAGGAGAAGAACCCTGAGCTACAGAATGACCGGAAGAACGCGTTTTTCAAGCTTCCACACAAAGACGGGCCTCAAGCACGCTGCACCAACCCCCTGGCGAAAGGGTACATGCAGTACTTTGAACGCGGAACGCTCTCTTCCCAGTACGCCCTTGCCAAAGAGGCGCTAGAAATGAATGCGTCTTGCTCTTATTGGATCAGTGCGCGTGATCGTATCATGGGTCAGATGGTGGTCTACGAGGACGAAGTGCGAGGGCCGAGATCGAGGGAGAAGGCCGATCATCGACTCGGCTTTATTCTTCCCCAGATCATCCCTATGGGAACCATTACTCGAAGAGCCGTGGAAAACACCTGGCTCACAGCCAGTAACGCAAAGGGAAACCGTGTTGGGTCTGAATTGAAGGCCATGATCAAAGCTCCACCCGGCTATGTGTTTGTCGGCGCAGACGTCGACTCCCAGGAGCTCTGGATCGCCAGTCTTGTTGGAGATGCGCAGTTTCAGATCCATGGTGGCAATGCCATCGGGTTCATGACTCTGGAAGGATCCAAGGCAGCAGGAACGGATATGCACTCCCGCACAGCCTCAATCCTGGGCATCTCCCGCAACGACGCCAAGGTGTTTAACTACGGGCGTATCTACGGAGCCGGCGTCAAGTTTGCTGCTACTTTGCTGCGTCAGTTCAATCCATCCATGACGGAGAGGCAGACTCAGGAGGTCGCAACCAAACTATATAAGGAAACCAAGGGTACCCGTACGACTCGTCGTATACTGAATGAAGGGCCGTTTTGGAGGGGCGGGACGGAGTCCTTCGTGTTCAACAAACTCGAAGAATTTGCGGAGCAAGAAAGACCCAGAACGCCTACTCTAGGTGCCGGCATCACCGAGGCGTTGATGCGACGCTTCATCAACAAAGGCAGCTTCATGACATCGCGGATCAACTGGGCCATCCAGTCATCCGGAGTGGACTACCTTCACCTCTTGATTGTCGCCATGGACTACCTGATCCGACGCTTCAACATCGCCGCTCGTCTGGCCATCACCGTCCACGACGAGATCAGGTATTTGGTTAAGGACGAGGACAAATATCGATCTGCCTTGGCTTTGCAGGTCGCCAACGTGTGGACGCGCGCTATGTTTTCGCAGCAAGTTGGAATCAACGACCTGCCTCAGTCTTGTGCCTACTTTTCTGCGGTGGACATCGACCACGTCCTGCGCAAGGAGGTGGATATGGATTGTGTGACGCCGTCCCATCCGCACAAGATTCCTCATGGCGAAAGTCTCGACATTGCCCAGCTGTTGGACAAGAATGAAAAAGCGCGGCTCGACCCTTCCATCACGCCGTTGTCTCAACCAAGCCCGCAGAAATACAAGTACACGCCACGACCGTCGGTCATGTCCTCCCTGCAGGTTTCGAACCACCCGGCATTCATCCGGGCCCAGATCTCCAAAGACGACGGCGAACTCCGCGACATCATCCGAGAGCTCACCAAAGCGAAGTCCACCACGGCGCCACCAAACACGCGGGTCTTGAGCAGTCGCACCAAAACCGCCGGCGTTGCAGCCGAGCCGCAGAAGGCCATTTTGATGGACGTCGGCCCCAGTCTTTACCCGGATTTCAAGAACCTCGCACCCGGGAGCCGGTCTCCCCAGATGGGTTTCAACCGGCAAAACTGGAAGCCGAGACCGTCTGCGCGAGCCTAAGCCCGGCCGTCACCCTCGTTCCGATCCGTTTCTTCTTGTCTTGTACATATAAACTTGCTTCTTCGTCGTCTTTGGAAGCCAGCACGGCCCCTTCATCTTCTCTACCTCTCTCCGCATCTCTTGGGTTCTCTTCGACCAGTTGTATTATCTCCGAAACCATTGGTGAAAAGCATTGGGACGGCGTCCGGGCAGCTCCGCATTTCACGGTCATCTTGTGTATGTCAGTTTTTTTTAATCATGGGATTCTATGATGGTGTATGTTAAAATGATGTATCAAAACACAATACAGTACAATCAAATAATGTAAATACCACCCAAACCACCCCAATGACATGGCCATCTATCTCCCTCCCTCCCTACCTCCCTACCCAAGTAGCTAGTAGCTATTCACCCCTCTTCCTCCCGGGATCCAGGGTATTCCTACGACTCAAGCCCGTCCCCTCCCTCCCACCCCGCAGAATCGCATCGCCCTTCTTTCCCAACACGACCTCCAACGCCTGCACCAACGCCGTCGAATCATACCTCATCCCAACAGCCACCTCGCCCTCCCCACCGGAGACAATCTTCCTCCCATACAACCTCAACGTCTCGATCCCCATCTCGGCCAGCCGTTCCCTATCCACCCGCGGCGTCCCCGGCCCATCCAAATGCAAGACATGCGTAACATACGCCGAATACGGGAGCCCAGCCCCCGCCTCCTCCTTCATCAACCCCCGACTCTCCTCCCCGGCCCTCGTAATCGCGGCCACGAAATCCGCAGCCGTGAACGGCGTCCCCTGCGGCCCGGTCTCGCGATCCAAAGACCCATTCAGAATCAGGATCTTATGCCGAGCGGGGCCGGTGGCGATGGCTTGGCCCACGCCCCGGAGAATCAGGGAGGGGATGAGGGATGTGTACAGGGAGCCGATGCTGTAGATGATGGCTTGGGCGTCGTGGAGGGCTTCCAGGACGCGGGGATTGGCGGGGGGTCGGATCTCTTGGCCGTAGGGGTTGATGTACCAGATGCGGGTGATGCGGGAGGGGAGGTCTTCGGTGTCGGATTTGTTGAACCGGATGTTTTTATTGCGGAGGGTGGGCAGGGAGCCTGGCGGGTGGTCTTCGTCGTCGTGGTGGGGGTCGTGGTCGTAGGGGATTGGAGTGGTGGTTGTGGTCGTGGGGATGGGGTTTGGGGTGGTGGTGCCTGTTCCTGGGCCTGGGGTTGAGGTGGAGGAGAGGTAGTCTGGGTCTGGGCCGTCGGCGAGAAGGAGGCTGGGACGGCGGGAGGGTTGGAGGGCGGTGGGTTCGCTGGGGTGGGAGATGCTGTTTTGGCCGACGATGATGGAGCCGTTGGCCAGGGAGGCGGAGATGTGGTGGGAGAAGTTGGAGTTGATGGCGGGGATGACGCGGACGAGGTCGGAGGGCACGCCGCAGATGCTGCCGAGGAGGTAGATGGCGCTCTCGAAGCTGCCGCTGAAGAGGCGGGCGCCGGTGAGGAAGAGATTGCCGACGCTGGCGGAGGTGAAGTCAAAGGTGGATGAGGGCGGCCGCGCGCGCTTCAGGATCTCCAGGTTCAGGAGATTGAAGAAAGAGCGGATGAGTTCGCGTTTGGCCGGGGTGATGGCCGTCCAGAGGCTGGAGGTGCCGTCCACGATGGAGTGCCATTCGCCATGGGCGCGCGTGGCATCGGCGGACAGCCGATGGTTGAACAGGGCCTTGATGGCGGCGCGTTCGGAATTGGGAGGCGAGTCGGGGATCAAGCGCACCAGTCGACCTGGTGGTGGTGTGTTAGAGAGGTGCTTGATAGGGGGAGGGGGTGGCTTACTGCGGACGTCTCCAATGCCAGGGCCGCCGAAGATGCGGATCAGCTCGGACGAGGAGCCTCCATTGTCGCTGATGGGGATGATGTAGCTGAGGGGACAATGTTTGCTCTCACGAACCGAGTGGAAGACGTCGACGAGGTTATTCGCGGCGCTGCCGCCGGAGAACACCACCAGGCCCCGGTTGGGGGCGGGGGCAGACATGGTAGATAGATAGGTGATGGGGAATTGGTCCCGTGGAGGCGAGGACGAGAAGTTCTACATGCTTTCACGAAGAGGCCACGGATGCCTTTTCGCCTCTCGATCTTTCGGGAGGATTGTGGCTTGGAGTCCAGATGAGGCCAAGATGGACGCACGCGACCACCACTTGATGGCACTTACTTGATGGCAACTTGGCCAGATGTTGAATGCAGAGAAGATATCTATTTCCACGCTAACCAACCAACTGCCACGCCAGCCTTCAGCGAGCATGCCCGACCAACTCATCGCCATCCCGATGCATGAGGAGCGATCCCCTCGAGTCCGTCAGGCAGATATTCGCGGGCATGGTCTGCTGCATGAGCCACGATTCTCGCGACACCTGTTCAATAGAACCCATCCTGCTGGGGTGGCTAGCGATCTATGCATCAAACTACAGCATCGATTGAAGAGTGGCAATGGTATCAACGTCCCCATTCTATATCCACACGCCCCAGTCCGTTTTCTATACAACCCACCAGGAACTCACTACACTAGAAATACAAATTCGCCACACATAGGAAGTCCTCCGCGTGAACAACACCGGATCAGAGAGTGGAAATTCATCATGCATATGCAGCCCAGCCTGTGATGAATCCGGTCAGCCCTACCCTCTAATTGGAGATCAATGCCGGGCAGACTTACCGCAGTACAGCACCGCGAGATTCTTCTCATCGGTGGCCTGTTGGATCAATTCGTTGACTGTCGCCGTCACACTCAGCGTCTTGCTCAGCTTCTTCGCCACCACCGTCAGTGCGCGATCGGCCTCACTGGGCTCGTTGGTCGATCGTTGATCCGTGGTCCCAGGGATCACCGGGGGACCGCCGTCAGCCTCTTGCGCATTCTGCATCCTCTTCATCCGGAGAGGCGAAAGCGTCCAGCTATACAACGGATCGTACCGCAGCACATCCAGGATGGTCATGATACTATAGGACTCCTCGCGCATGGCCTCCAACGTAAACTCGCAACAACGTCGGAACACCCCTTCGGTCTTGCTAATTCCCATGCCATCGACCAAATCGCGCGTCAACCGGAAAGGAACGACCTCCGGCACGGGCAGCACGCGCCCTTGTTCAAATGCCACCCCCAGATCAATATGGACCACTTCACCCGTTCGTTCGTCCAACAGGATATTGTGGCCGTGCCGATCTCCAAGTCCGAGAACATGGCCCAGGATGGAGATCGCGGCGGTGCTTCGCGTGTATGCCAGCCTCTTGCTGAACCAATCATCCGGATTGTTGAACTTCTCCATGAAGAAGAACCTCATGACCGGATGGAAGTGCTCGGTCACCTGCCGGTAGGTTCGGACTCTCTGCTCAAATGACCGGGTCTGAACATCCGCGATATGCTTCCGGCACACGGTCGGTTTGATGTCCTTCGGGAAGTATCGTTGATGTGCTGGCATCAAGAAATCGTGCAAGGGAATCGTATGAGGCACAAACTCGATAATACCGGCATTCGACGTGAGGGGAAGTACTTTGTAGGTGCGGATACCCAAGTCCCGTTGCCGAGTGACCTGATGATCTTTGAGGAGACTGCTGACTTGCTCAAAGACCTGTTCCATGATAGCGTCCTGTCGTAGGTCATCGTTTCCTCCTTTGAACTTGGAGGCGGTTAGACATGTCATTGGCCTTGATCGAGGTGGATCGACTTACCAACTGCTTATAGCGGGCACCGTTGCTGGCAATGGCCGTAACAATCTTTGGCGCACTGACCCCGGAGGCAATGGTGAACTCAGGGTTATACTTGACGAGTTTGGGGACATCGCTGTAGTCACAGTCAACGCGAATATCGATCTTCATGGTCGGCGGCGGGAGCTTCTGGGTTGCGGCATCTTGTTCGAGCCGTTCTCCGTTTGATAGCTTTTTCAAAGGAACTTTGGCACCACTCTTGAACTTTTCGTCCGGCTTTTCGATGGCAAACCGCACGTAGTTGATGTTGGTATTATGGATAGCAATCCATGTTGGGCCCATGCGTTTATCGTTCCTCAACCCCTCCACCAAGTTTCCAGCGGCTCTGTTCCGAGACAGGGCGGACTGGTCTTTGCTTCCCTTGGATTTGCTGCTCGCGAAGATCTGGTACATGCCGTGGAACGGATGCTCCACGCATATCCGAAAGATCAACGCGAAGAGCATCTTCTGGAACTCGTCAGCAACATCTAGCAGGCGAGACGTCAGTTGGTTCATCAAGGGTGCGAATTTGCGACTCGGGACTTGGCTGAGATATTTGGCAACCGCCATGTTCGCGATGGCACTGTCGGACTTGTCAAGCCATAACGCGCAGAAACGGAGTGCATCGTTGTTATAGCTTTCGCTCTCTTTCAGGCAGATGAGGTAATTCTCCAGGCATTGTTGGAGGAAGGCTTCGCGGCTGCGTCGCAGGCGTTGGTATTCACGATCGTCCAGGTCGAACCACTGTTTGGTTTTTGCCCGGTGGTACTTGAGTGCCTCCCTTTCCTTGCCTTGGGCTGTTTTCATCATGTCCTCCAGTGCACGTACTTCCTTCTCCTTACGGTCACGAAGTTGTTCTATCCGTCGGAAGTCTTCCAGCCCGTCTGGGTTCTGCAGCTGTCGGTCACAGAACATGGCGAACCCATGGTAGACCTGGCCAACATCTTCCCCGCGCGAGCGGCTTCTGAGCTCTTTGACTGCAGAGGAAAGATACTCTTGAATGATTGTATCCGGCTTTTCCAAACGCGCTTCTGCAATGTGGTGACCCTGTGCAAGTGTTGACATTAGGTACCGAGATAACTCGTTCATTTTCTTGACGTACCAAAGTCACAAGAAGTTCCGCACGGCTGATCGGGATAGCCTGCTTGTGCAAATCATTTCGGTCTCTGAGTTGCTGTAGCATTTGGATTGACGCGGTCATCTCTCCTTGGTCCCATAGAACGTTGGCCAAATCAAACTTGGCTGCACCTTCGATGTTTATGCCCAGGGATTCGCAATTCTGCGCCAACTTTGAGAGACAAACAGCCGATTTCAACGAAGCCTGCGAGATACCATGATTTCGCGCAATCTCAAGGGATTGCCGAATAACTTTCACCTCCAGCAATTGCGCGTCGCGGTCACTCAAGTTAATGGAAGTCTTCAGGAAGTCTTTGCTCTTGATTGATGAGAACAAGGCCTCATGGCAAGTCAATATCTCTCCAACATCATTGACACTGCATACGTTAGAATCAATTGAAAGTCATCGCGTTATTAGATTACAAAACCTACCTTGTGGTCTTGAGCCACGAATCCCTGGCGGCAATTTTTTGCCACTCGTTATTGAGGTCCTCCGTTGATCCAGAACCCAAAACATCGCAAACCTCAGTCATGACTCCCAAGGTTCGCATTGCATTGCGCAAGGACATTGCCGAGCGGCTAGTGCTAGTCAGTAGGTCCAGGCTAGACAGGAGACACTCGTCGATGGAAGCATAGACATCTGTTAACGTCCCGGATATGTTGAGGCTTTGGAAAGCCCGGAAGACGGTCGCCGATGGTGAAGGACTCAATGGGGAAACAGGAATGTCCCATTGCCGCAAACTTCTTGCGGTTTGCAACATACTGTCAAATGATCCCGATGTATCTTTGGAGTTGCCAGAGATAGCAAATATTGAATTGGCGATGCCTTGAAGATTGGTCGAGTTGAGGGCATTAAGGACGCCGTGGACATTGGCATCTCCCCCCATCTGTATCTCGCTATCATACCGTGCGCTTTGGAACAAAAGATTCTTGAATCCTGAGCTTTCATGTTCAAGTCTGTCCATGACAGCCTCCAACGATGAATCTTGTTGGATGCCATAGAAGAAATCCGGGTCATCTATGTTTCGGAATATGCCATGCAGTATCTCCGGCGCCACTTCGTATCTCGCCAGGGATGAGCGACGTGAGGTGGAGACCGCACGCGACGCAGAAATCTCGAGGAAAAGAAGCCCTGTTTTTGGCAGGCGGCACTTATTGGCTGCCGAGGATGCTTCGGCAAAGTCAACATCGAGCCACTCGTCTCTTTCCACTATTGTTGATTCATCTGGTCGGGGTTGATTCCTTAGGTAGAGGATGCAGTTAATGACGAGCCGTGCATGGGGAATGGTCCGGTCATCAACTTCCCGTAGCACTTGCCCAAAGACGTCCGAAACGGTCTTACGAACATCCACATCCCCTTGAAGCTCCGCCAGTAAAACATCATGGAGGATGTATGGCAGGATTTGGACCGCTAAATCAGGGATCACGTTGAGGATGGTGCGCAGGGGACCAATTACCGGGTCTTTGGGAGCTGCGTTTGATAGGAACAGCCCGACACTTCGAGCAAACTGTCCGGCTGGAACATTGGAGTCCCACATTATCGTGGCTCCAGCTTCAATCGCTGAGACTGGCGTGGGCATACCAGGACATTTATAAGGACTCCATGTGAAAGCCTTCAAGAGGGACGGGGGTACAGTTCTTTCACAGTGTTCGAGTTCGGGAAAGCTGCCAAGGTTGCTGATAATGAGTTGCATGGTACGTTCAACAAGTCCAACTTCCAGGTGACTGCTATTCTGTAGCATATTGCAGAGCCTCACAAGTATGCTAGCCTTGGAACGGTGAAATGGACTTGGAGATGACTGATGCGACTGGAGTTCGAACAGTTTCGGATCCTGTTCCCTTAAAAGGACGTCGCCAATCTTGCCAGTGGCTGCAAATGCTCTCCCAACAATTCTGGCTGCCCATAATTTGTATTCAGTTCCTGAGTCAAATCTCTGCAGGGTTTGGCAGATAGCAACGGCACTGGACATGACGTTCTCATCATCTTCGAAGCGATGGTGATAGGATTCAGGGGAAAGGTTGCTCTCAGTACATAGCATTGATATGACGTGGTCGGCGATCGGTTTGCTTAGCAGGCTCCTCCGAGAACTTTGGTCACCGAGAACTTGTAGAAGCAATTCATATCCCTCTCTGCTGCCTTGCGAGCCCTCTTCTGCAGTGGAGATGCGCTGGGAAGAGCCAACCAGACGTCGGAAGAGCTCGTGCTTCTCAGGGTTCAGCGCAGAGGGCTCATACGAATCCAAGTAATATTCGAACCATTCGAGGAACCGTTTTGTCTTTGCCACTACTGTTTCCACTAGACTTTCCTGGGCGATTTCCGGAGGTGGAGAAGCCAGGAATTTTCTCAAGGACAACAGTGTAGTGACCGCAACCCCAGCCATGAGACCGGGATTTTCAGTCAGGTAGGCCTTTCCTTCTTCCAAGAGATACCAGAAGATACCCAATGTGTCTTCCGCGCAAAATATGTCAACCAAGTACGGTCGAAGGGCGTGTATCACCATTTCAAACGGGTAGTCGCTCAGCATGACGGGCCCAGCAATACTCACAAGTATCCGGATCTTCCGAATAACGGAGCAAGCATGTAAAGAGCCAAGGGCGGGGTGAATCGATTCCAAGAGTGTTCGGCAGACATAAGTTGCCAAAGTGGGAGTCCATATAGTCTCCAGGTCGTATCCACTCCGCTTGCAGAGAAATTCAAGTTCATCAAGGAGGTAGCGTGCCCTGAATGATGGTTGTTGGTTTGCAGGCAACAGGATGTTGGAGGAACTTTTCTCCACTATACACCTTAAGACATGGAGTGCCTCCTGGAAATTCTCGCGCTTTAGAACCGCCCTCTCGATCTGTTCGTATTGGTCCAAGGCCCCAAAGAAGGTCGCTATCATTGGCGGGAATTGAGCTTCAATCAAGGACACAAATTTATCAGTCCCTAACATCAGCTTCACTTTATTTTCCACTCCTTTCGTTTGACTTGATTGCCCAGGAGTGCTGATATCCAGTGCAATACTGTACGCCTCTGCCTTGCAGAAAGATTGCACTACAAGGTGATCAAATGGAATACCAGTACAGGCTGAAAACTCAGCTCCTTCGAACTCAATCCCGCGCATCATCACCTGCCCAATGATCTCGTCCTGGACATCCATCAGCATCTCCTTGAGTGTTGCATAACCGAAGACACTGAAAGGCATGGATTTAATCGTTTGTTCCTCGGTCCAGGTGTAAACAATTTGGGACGAAAAGAGCCGAAACAACTGTCTCGCATCTTCAAGTCCAAGTGTTTGTGCAACATCATGTAGGCATTTTTCAGCATAGCGAAGGGAGTTTGGGACCTTGGCAGGAGTCTCAAACATATGGTATATGCTTCTCCGGAGCAATGTATGCCACCTGGAGGCAAGACGAGCCAATACAATCAAGCGCAGAGCGATACCTTCATCCCAGTCAGAGTCTCGGGGAAGGCTGTCCAGCACGTCGTTAAAAATCATATCATGCTCTGTGAGAGAGTATTGGCCGAATAACTGGGGGATCAGTTCTCCAGCACTAAACTTCACCAACGCATCTCCTTCTCGGAGAATTGTGAACAAACTCGTTCTAGGTGATGGGCTGGATTGACCGCTTGAATATGCGACATTGTGTGTGAGCAAATCACCCAGAAGCTGGGTGAACTCAGTGAGGACTGGAGTGGAGGCCATTCGCTTTGCCAATAAAACCTGTGTAAACCATGCGTAGATGTCGGTAGCAGAATCGTGGAAATGATCGGTTTCTGGACCAGTCCACAATCCAATAAAACTGCCCATCATACGGAGACAAAGAATGTGCGAGTTTTCACAGCGTTCCAATTCGTATGTCTGCAAAGACTTCTCACCAAGGTCTTCGAGTATTCTTAGCAGAGAGTGGCGTTCCATTCCAGCACATGCACGATACACATGCGGTAAGAATTCCCGCGCCGATAGAATGTCAATTTCATCGAGGCCTGTCAGATATTCGAGCAGATCGTCATCGACCGGACGCTGCGAAGAGTTCGAAACATGTATTCTCTGGAAGATCGACAGTTGGATAGTGATACAGCGTTGTAATGTGGCAGCATCCTGAAGCACAGGTGACACATCTCGATTGTTGCTGAAGATGGAAATGAGCTCAGCCGATTGATCATGGGTTGTGAGCAATGGATCATCCAAATCCATGTCTTCTTCAGAGCCAGAGCGAAATATCTCTTTCTGTCTTTCTCGATAGTCCTCCAGTATATTGGCAAGGGGAAGAACCAGACTTGAGACAGCACCAATGACAGCTGTATTGGAGTGGGAAAAGAACGGTTCGGGGGCGAGAATAGGAGTTAAGACCGTCAAGCATGCATGAGTAAAGACGAGTTCCCGAGAAGCCAGGAAGGAGCACAGATGTTTCCAGAGACGTTGGTTGCTCTCCTGTATATTAGCCACGCGATTTTTAGCTTGCTGTGGTAGGCATGCCGCGTATAATGCAACAGTGACACAGGAGCATGTGACTATTTGCACTATGTCCACAGTTATATGGTGTGATTTGTCCTCAGACAATGCATCCCAGGCCTGCAGAAACCCATCAACTTTTATTTGCAACAGGTCGAGGACAACATGGTCATTGGAGTCAAGTCGGCCAAACTTTTCCAAACACAAAGATCCTTCAGGGTCCCAATATTCGGCCGGATCCAACATTTCCTGAAGGTCAAAGAGATAGTTGAGGAGCCGTTTGTTCTTATGGTGAAAGTGCCACCCTCTGGTGATGAGTCCTGTTGGCCCTATGAAACGTGTCCTGGGCAACACGAAGCGCCTATTGGTGCAAGCTAACAACAGGTTCAAAAGGTCCAAAGGACGAGCGAATATAGCAACTTGTGCTATCTGTAAGCGATCAGTCACCGACCCTATTGCGCTGTTAATGAGTGGTAATATCATAGCAGCAGCATCTGAGTAACCGTACCAATACTCCAAGTTTCCCTCAGCCAGGAGCAAATTTTATGTGAAGCGTCCGGCATTAAGCCCGGGTTTATCTGCGCCGTCATGCGAAGGATTGTAGCCCAGAAAGCCAAGCACGAATCTGAGATAGCAGAGGGGCCGTTCATATTGATGGATGCTAGCATGGAACTTGTTGCTTGCACAACTACTGGGTAGTCTAAAAGATCACGCTGGAGTATATGGTTCAACAGATTGCAAGCAGCTCTAGCCGTTGTTTGAGAAGTAGAAGTCCGGGAAGTCAACTCCCAAGCACGCTGCCAGCAGTGTTTCAAAGAATGCGAGCCTGCATTAGGACTACCGGCAATGCTATTGAGGCACCTTTGTTAGCTGTATACTTGATGCAGTTGGAAGACTCACCTACCTTGCGATCGCGACCATTGTCCAACAAGAAATTGTGCTATTATCATCCAATATATTTGGAATCAGCCTCTCAAGCAGGGAGAGCTTCGACTCAACATGTCCATAGCTCCTGGGAAGGAACGGTATCAGCTGCAAAGCACAAAGTCTTCTCAGTCCAGTGGACGCTGTTGAATCACGAAATATGTCGTCTATTTGAGAAGCAAGGCGCTGCCTCTTAATCCCCAGCTCTCCAGACGTAGGATGCGGCGATAATTTCCCGCATATGTAGTCTGATAATTCAAGCAACCTTGCTATGAGCCACAACGTGGTCCAGTTGTGCTCAGATCTAGCGCTCTCAAGGCGAGGCCATGCCGAGTATTCTTGCTGTTGTTCCGAAACGCCGCTGTGAAAAGTCAATTCATCCAGTTGTAGAACCTCTTTCTCGGGTCGCTTGAGATACTCCGTGTGTAGTGTGTCCAAGAGGTCTTCAATCAGACGTGAAATTAACTCTGACGGCTCTCTTCGAGCCGCATCAGTTAAGACAACCGCACAAAGCATGGCAGTGACGA
Source organism: Aspergillus sclerotiicarbonarius CBS 121057 (assembly GCA_003184635.1). Lineage (NCBI taxonomy): Eukaryota > Fungi > Ascomycota > Eurotiomycetes > Eurotiales > Aspergillaceae > Aspergillus > Aspergillus sclerotiicarbonarius. The sequence continues at coordinate 389,296 of KZ826331.1, read as the reverse complement.
GCATTTCATCTTTCAGCCCCATAAGTTTGGTGGTCCACAAACGTCGAATTACTGGTATTAGATCTAACAGCGACGTCCTCGCAAGTTCAGACTGGTCAAACAGAACCTTCATGATAACTGTGTTTATGCTAGCAAATGCAGCTTGGTGTCCACTCCCAGCGATAGCCGTTGAGCCCACGAACTTAGCTAATCCATGAAGAACACGCTCGGCTGCTTCCTGAATAGGAGCGTTTGGGCTTCCAGTTAGCAGCTGGATGCATACAACAGCTTCTGTGACAGCACTGGTGTCACCTTTGGACTTTTCACTGGCAGTAGGAATCGGTGTTATCCTGAGAGGTGTTGAGCTCCTGCCTCCAGCAGAAAGGTACTCATCCAAAAAGGACGCATGGCCACTCCGAGAACTTGTTGGACTGAGCTCATAATTCTTGGCATTAATGCCTTTCAGGCAGAAGTCCATCACTTTGTCCCATTCACCTGATGCGAGATGTTCGAGATGGGGAGGATAACGCAGGAGGGTGACCAAGCATTTCGCATAGTCCACACCGAGAAGCTCAAAGAGAGAGTCACTTCCGGGGGCTAGTAGAGTATCGGTGATGTGGTCAACTAGTGCACGAACAGATTTTGTGCGCAGATTGCGCAAGAAAACATCAACAGCTGTTCGAAGAACAGATGCACATGTGGACAAGCGAGCCGCCGAAGCTCCCTTGGAGTTCGACCGACTGAATAGAGATTTCTCGACTGATACAAATCGAAACAGAGACTCAAAGATCTTGTGGCAGGCTTTGTCATTCAGCGAGTTTCTGAAGATGCGCGCGCATGTCAATAACTGTTAGTTACCGCTATACATATAGCACGACCTGGATTCTCTACATACAATTTTGAATTTGTTCTATTTTTCTGGAGTATATGCTTCAAATCTAGCAGGCGTCAGAACCGCACAGTCGGGGGGTCCGGCATATTTAAAACAAACCAGCAAGCCCATCCGAACGCTCTCTGAGCTTCTCTGAAGCCAGAAGCGCAATGGCCCCATCCAGAGTGATCTCGCCCATGATGGAGGCGAGGAGCTACGCAGTCGGCCGAAATGCCATTGACGGTGGCGAGAAATCTAGATGGTCAAAAAGCCATTTCAGGAATCTTAGAGAACAAAAAGTGAAGAAAAAACCCCCGCCAGCGTCATGACCAAGGAACCATCCTGGGTTGGCATCTGGGATGCTCCGCTTGGTGTGGTGGGCGGCGGGAGGTGAGCTCCGCCCGCCTTTAGACCGCCGGAAGTTTGATCGCGTCCTCCGACCTTTTTTGGCCGGAACAAACACATCAGACCTTCTGACTTCTGACTTGCCGGCGCTTCTCGCAGTTTGCGCACTCACCTCACCCTGAACATGGAGGACAGGGATACGGCCACTGGCCTTCGCGGCCTGTACCAGGACCTCTCTGCTCTTTCAGCTTCGTCGTTTGTCAACATTGAGCGTCTTCGCATTGAGTTGGAGACTCACATCGACGATTTCAAGAAGCTCCTCGACAAGCCCGCGAAAAACAACAGCAGTCGTCAGGCTGTCCTCTCAGGTGAGTCGGATTGAGCTATCCCTTCGTCGTTTCCTTCTAGATGGAGGTCCAGAGACCCTAGTCTATGCGCTGACCTTGTAATGCGACGCCGTCTAGGAAAAATTACCGTTGACAATCTCGAATACTCGATCAATGAGGAATTTCAACAAGGAGTGTTAATGCTGGCAGATGCACTGGACATCGATGAATTACAAGCGGCAGTGTTGTTTTTGGCGGCGCAGGAAGATGCTCAAGTGCTGGATAGGCCCCCCGTCATCGCCGCGATCATGCGATTCCATGAACGCCGACAATTCTTGCTCGACTCGCTACGACTTATTTTCCAAGAATCTTTCGAGGTGGAGCGTGAAATGACCCAGGTTATCATGCAGGACATGCTGGCGTTTGTCGTGGAGATAAAGAATGGACCTTTGCGGAATGCGTCGCTATTCACACGGAAATGCATGAAATCAATGGAGGATATCGAGAAGTGGCTTGTTCTTCTTGGCGAGCAGGTCCAGAAGGCGTCCATTGTTGGCCAGTCGGAAGAATTCGACATCATAGAGGCTCTAGAATACCAACGCAACAGCTTACTGCAACAACACGAATCACTCGGCGCCGTGCTCTGTTACCTTTTCAAGGGCCCTTACACCAGTTCCGAGGATCTCCGCCTACTGCTGGACCATCTCCGGAAACTTGAGCGTTTCGATGGGCCCCTTGTTCATTACCTCCCTTGCATTGTCACGTCTTTCGTTCAGCATGGCTCACCTGAAAGTTCGAGCTCTTACCGAGAGGCCAGCAGTCTACACACAGCTATTACTTCCGCCAAAGACGGTCAGCCCTGGAAGGTGCCCGCATTTCATTCAGCAGTCATTGCATTATGGCTCGCAGTATACAGCGGCTGGGATTTCGATGGGCCTGCCTCTCCTCTTCAGGGTGTCGACTTGGAAAAAGATGCCGAAGAGCGCACCAGGATGTTCATGACGGCATTGGATGACGGAGGCCTTGAACTTATCCTCTCCGTCTGCTATGGCGTGAATGATGAAGAGTGGGCTGATCCAGCCCGCAGTGAACTGGTCACACTGTTATTAAAAGATAGCGCATCAGCAACGCTCGAGTCCGATTGCTGCTCCGGTTTTTTGAAGGTTCTTCTGATGGAGAATTTCGAAGCTTTTGCCGAGGCGTGCATTGCGAACATGCCAGATGCGGTTCGGATGTTGAAAACCGAAGAGGATTCCCAAAGACTGGATCATCTTACTGCTCTGAGAGATGGCCTGACGTCTAGCCTTCATCGTGGCTTGGTAGAGGCCCGGACACATCTCGAGTCGTTTTTGATGATCATGGCATTTGCGTTTGAGCGTCGGCCAGATGCTGCGCAGGAATTTTGGGCGGACCCCGATGGTAATCTGTATGGCTTCCTTCAATGGGCATCCAAACGGCAAACGGTTCCCAGGGTCAGTGCATTCTGCGAGTTGCTCTGCTCTATCTCCGTAGGGGAGGACAATGCCACCGCAGCCCATCGGTTCCTGTCGGAAGAAGACAAATTCATGTCCGCGAAGTTCAAACGATCCACGTCCATGAATTGGTCTCAGATGTTCGCTGAGCTTCAACTGTATGCAACAAGGGTTACCGAAAAGCCTTCTACGTCACAGTCGATTTTGCGATCAAGGAAACCCGACCCGGCTGACATGAGCGAGCCAGAGAGCCCCGTGATGTTGACATGCTACCTTAGACTACTGGAGCATCTGTGCAAACAGAGTGCCACTATCAGAGACTGGCTGCTTCATCACCCTTCTTTCAATGTTGTCGGTACGTTGTTGATGCTCTGCAGTGGGCCAATCCCTACGCATTTGCGTGCAAACGTCTTTGCGGCTCTTGCGGCCTTGATGACAGAGAAGACATCCCATAACGGCAACGAGATGTGGCTTGCTATTGATCAGTGGATTTCGGGGGGTTCTATGAGTGCTTCCAGCCTAGGCAAGGTCCCGGTGGTTTCGAATCCGCTCGTATGGCATGAGCAGCAGGCCTTCCAGAGGATTGGTGAGAGCTTCGACCAGGCTAACGCTTTTGTTCGCCTCGTTTATTCACTCGTATCTCCTGCCCCCGATTCGGCAGACTTCCATCTCTCCTTATCGTTCCCCGAAAATCTTGGTTCGTCCTACCGTATGCCGGGTATTGAGCCTTATATCGACTTCATCATGGGTCAAGCTCTTTCCAGGAAGGTTCCGGACCTCAACGAACGGCAGACCCGCTTGTTGACTTACAACTGTTTGGATTGCATCGTGACATGTCTGAAATCTTTCAACGAGAACCTAGTCACCGTCCTCAGTCAACCCGCCATATCAGCCGGCGATAGCGTTATTAAAGCGTCCACGTTTGTCACGTACATTCGTCTCCATCCTTTTGCTCGGGTTTGTGAGTGGCTGTTCAATGAAGACGTGATCAAAGCCATTTTTGCTACTGCCCATCAAGATGTGAATGAGGTTGCAAAGGCCTCATCAGACTCTATCCTTGTTCTTTCCTTGGTTCGGAGCTTGGAAGTCATGGACATGATTATCGACCTTCAATCGACCTACTTCAATATCGTGAGGCCGGCGATCAAGTCCCAGGCTGGTGGGAGCAGAACGAATGTGGCAAACTCTTCGCTCGCAGCTTTTGAGGATAGCATTCTTAACAACTTATCGTTAATACCTGCCTTGTGTCTCTATTGCAGCACGGGACACCAGCAACTCACTGTTACCTCGATGGCGTTGCTGGAAAAGCTATCCAGCTCCAGAAAGCTGAACAAGGTTACGTCTCCGGAGTTATCCAAGTGGCGTTCACCGAACAAGATCGTCGAAGTTCTAAGTGCTGAGGTAGATCTAAACAGTGTCGCACGCCCATTTGTATCTCAGATGCAACCCGAATCGAGAGAAATAGAATCTGGCGCACAATCGCCAGGATACATTATCAGAGAAAGCCTCTTGGGGCTCCTGAACAGCTGTCTCGGCATGATTAATGACCGACCTACAATAGCCCACTTGCTTCTTGGGTTCAACAGCATCGGGAATATGCTTGATGTCTCGCCAAATGGCCTATTCGCCGATAAGATGTCCTTGTTACATGCCGTCATTGGATTTCTGCAGAGCTACCCTGACGAGTTGGATGGAAATATCCTCCCATGGTTGTTGCACCTCAAGCGCATGGCATTTGGGGTTCTGAAGCATCTCTGGTCTTCTAAAATCTCTTCCTACTTCACACTCGCCGAGATGCGTGGCAGCCGCTTTCTTTTCAACATGCTCGCAAGCCAGTCAATAATTGGACCGAACACACCGTGGGATGGACTACCGATCATCACGGATGAGTTCTGGCTCTCGGAATCCACAACTGCTCTTGCAGAATTTCTCCTCTATAGAAGCCATCTGTTCGACTACGCCGCAACAGAAATTCGCTCGGCTGTCAAGCTTGCTTCCCCGACCCTTCAAGCAGAAATCATTGCAACACTGTTCGGGAACTCGGTCTCAGAGACTGGGGAGACTATCGTAAATCCCTCTGTCTTCGATCTATTCGATTTCGCGGATTTGGACATCCAGCATCGGTTACAACTGCCGGCATTGAACTTGCTTGACGGCATCGAGTTTGACGTGTGCGCAAGAGCTGAAACAGATAGCTCTCCAGTCGTCTACAATTTGGATGAGGTAGTGGAGCTGATCCAAGTCAGGAAGGAAGAACTGACCTTGGATGGGCATCTGCGGCCTCAAGATGAAGAAGTATTCCTGGCCGAATCCGAGAGCTTGATGTTATTCATACGGGCAACGAACCAAGCGAACCTGATTGCATTCAACCGTTACTTGGCTCTGCGGTCATGGACACAGCTTATTACCACGATTCTCACCTGTTCCGAAATTGAGGGCGGAAGGAGAGCTACCTTCATACTACATTCGCTTCAGTTGATCCTCCCCAAACTCGAGGTTGCAATTGAAGAAGATCGACCGGAGGGTGTTGAATTGGCACGACTGGCCGAGACCTTGGTCAGTAGACTGGAGTCTACGAAACCCGGTTCGAATCACGCTCGCAGGAGCGGAGATGTTCTTGACGAGAAACTCCATCAACTATTCCAGGTTTGCGTTCGAGGCGTGATCCTAGCCAGCGGGAACGTCAGCATCAGGGAAACCTTTTACAACACCTGCGCACACTATATCGCCGGCATCATCTCGTCGGAACCGACGCATCAAAGTCTGAGACTCCAGAGTCAGCAGGTGATCAAAGCTGCCGGTCATGCGTTGATTGAGGCCGTCTGCGACGATGCGTACGCTGGCCAAGAAACATGCCGAGTATCCGCCCTTCTGTTTCTCAATCTTTTGGCTGCCCTGGATAGGCAAGCAGATGGCCTGTTGGCGGATTCCATAGCTCAATCCAACTATCTGAGCCTCTTCTTGGACGCTATCGGGTCGCTACCTGTTGAATTGAGGAACGCCCCAGCCAGTGGTAAGCTGTCTCATTCGTTAGTAAATGCGCGTGGCTGACCGTGATCTAATTAGATACACCTTTGTTGTTGTCCTACTACCAATCGCTTCTCTGTCTACTCCAGGAGCTCTGCCAAACAAAGAATGGGGCGACCTGTGTCCTGAAAACGGGTCTTTTCCAGGCAGTACGGGACTCGCAACTGTTCGCAGCCGACCCAGATCTCGGAATTGGTGAGCGAACATCTCATTTCGTCGATGCAGTCTGATCCTAACAGATGTAGATATCGATAACCCCGATGCTCTTCGAAAGTACTACGACCTGCTTGACTCGGTCCTCCGGGTCGTTGTTGCCGCTGTTTTCTCTCGTGGATTGCACAACGAACAGATGCTGGAGCAAACACGAGCTTTCCTTGCCGAGAACAGGCAAAGCATGGTTGGCATATTCAAGAGATTTGCCAAGGTTGGAGGCGGGGGTGTTGCAGATCACCAAGACGCACTGCGGCAACTGACCAAGTCATATATGGCGCTCATCACGGCTACAGACTTCCTGGACGTATGTTTCATCCGGTCCCCACTGCTCATCTCGATGATACTAATGGGTTGGTTACAGTTCGAAGATCAGGAAGTGAAGGAGCGGACGGGCATGAAGTTCTTTACATGAGACCGGGTCTAAGCGAGGAGGGGATAGGCAGGTAGGCAGGCATAAGGCATGGAGTAAACTGGTCGGAACGATGTATATGGAAGTGTTCAGTCATGGATTTAGAGGATCTGCGTTGTTAGCCTGTGACGCCTTAGGGGACGAAGCGGCATAGTCATGCGACTCCGAGGCGTTGGTTTATATTAGATGCCTCCCATTACCCCATGTTTTCTCTTAGCGTACCGTGCCGGGGCCCTCCCCACTCATTTAGATGGCTCGCGGCCGGTCCCTGGCGACCGCTGTGATGGTGAGTTTGCCAGCTGCCAAAACACTATAAATACGGGCAGGCCGTTCCCATCCAATCATGCAACAAACCGGGGGCGGACGTATTATCTTATCTCCGACTTCTTGGGCGGGAGAGCAACCAGCAACCAGCAACCACCCAACTCACCAGTGCTGCCCGTTCACCTTCACGCTCAACCTCGACGCCCTCCGCCTGGCCGCCATCGTCTTGTCCTCATCGACCCTCCCCAGCCGTTGACGAGCTTACCATGTTCTATAGGGTTTTCCTACTGCCGGGATCTTTCCAACGCTGAGCGCCCTTCTCTCCACCTCCTCTCCTCGGACGAAACCGGGTAGATGCAGCAGAACTCGAGAGGTGCCACCGAGCAGAGGAGCGGTAAGCGCAAGTCGATCGGCAAGAGGAAGCTCTCAGATCAGGAGGGGGAGTTGCAGCAACCTCCGCGGCAGCAGGCGACCATTTCCGAGCTTCTCTCTCGGAACCATACGACCCCCGCCAGAGGTCATCCGCAACAGACGTCCCCGACGAACAAGCGTCTGCGAATCTCGCCACCATCATCGGGCTCTGTCCCTTCGACTACCTCGCAAGAACCAAACTCCTCCGACAGAATGTATAATTTCGCAAATGCAGAGGCCAGGTCGGGCGGCCCGATGGGACAGAGTGCGAGCGGGGCTGGTCTTCCCAATACAACCTCCAAACCTCGTACCTTCAACGCCACTTCACGTCAAAGCAACTTCACCCCTCACACTGGAGCGAAACGGTTGGTCGTGAAGAATCTCCGGACGGGTTCGCGCTTGAATCAGGATTCGTATTTCGAGAAGATATGGGGCCAGCTTGATGCAGCATTGTCGGCAATTTTTAGTGGTGGGAAGCCTGAGATATCGTTGGAAGAGCTCTACAAGGGCGCCGAAAATGTGTGTCGCCAAGGACGAGCCGCAGCTTTGGCCAAACGGCTTCAGGACCGATGTCGAGATCATGTGTCTGGGAAATTGCGCGATAAATTGGCGGCAAAAGCCGCAGATGGAACCAACGTCGATACACTACGGGCAGTGGTGGAGGCATGGTCGCTATGGCAGTCCAAACTGGTACGGGATCACTGGTGATTTAAACCGAACCATAACAGACCGATGCTGACTGTATTGCAGGTTACTGTTCGCTGGATATTTTACTACCTCGACCAATCATTCCTCCTCCATGCCAAGGAATTCCCCATCATACGTGAAATGGGCCTGATGCAGTTCCGACAGCACATCTTCTCCGATGCAGTCCTACAGCCGAAGATTCTGCAGGGTGCTTGTGACCTGATCGAAGCGGATCGTGGCGAAGAACAAAGCGTAGTGGCGGATTCCTTATTACTCCGAAATGCTATCGAACTGTTCCACGGCCTTGACATTTACACGACTGGTTTCGAGCCGCTTCTCGTTTCCGAATCCAGGGACTACTTTTCCTCATGGGCCCAGCGAGAAGCAACAGGGTATTTGGCTACCTTTGCGGAGAACAGCCATCGGTTGATTGAGCGCGAAGTGAATCGGTGCGAGCTGTTTTCCCTCAACCGAAGCACCAAACAGAAGTTATCGGAGCTCCTGGATCGGGCCTTGGTAACGGAGCAAGAGGATGTCTTGCTCAACCAGGCCGATATCCTAGGCCTACTGCGGGCGGGAAATAAGATTGCATTGGAAAGGCTCTATTCTCTCCTTCAGCGAAAGGGTCTGGGTGCGAAATTGAAGGCCGCTTTCAGCGGTTATATCGTCGAAGAAGGCTCTGGGATTGTTTTTGATGAGGCGAAAGAGGTGGACATGGTGGCTCGTCTACTAGAATTCAAGCAGCAACTCGATGATGTTTGGATCAATTCTTTTCACCGGAACGAGGAGCTGGGCCATACACTCCGTGAAGCTTTTGAGGCCTTCATCAACAAGGGAAGAAAGTCGGCAGCTACTGGAGGAACCGACAACCCCAAGACTGGGGAAATGATTGCCAAGTACGTGGACAGGCTTCTCAAAGGCGGGTGGAAGTTGGCACCTACGCGTACGGGAGAGGACATGCCACTTGCAGACGAAGATGCCGAAATCAACCGGCAATTGGATCAAGTTCTGGATCTGTTCCGCTTTGTACACGGCAAAGCAGTGTTTGAAGCATTCTACAAGAACGACCTCGCTCGCCGGCTGTTGATGGGCAGAAGCGCCAGCGACGATGCGGAGAAGAGCATGCTATCAAGACTTAAGACAGGTTGGCATCACGTTTATCCCCTTTAATTGTCCGTGCGGTTACTAATAACTGGAACTAGAATGTGGGTCAAGCTTTACGCACAATCTGGAGTCTATGTTCAAAGATATGGACGTTGCCCGGGATGAGATGGCAGCGTACAGCTCCATACAACGCGAACGGCGGCACCGGCTGCCGGTGGATCTGAGTGTCAGTGTGCTGTCGGCGTCGGCATGGCCAACATACCCTGATGTCCAGGTGCGGATACCACCCGAGATTGCAACCGCTGTCGATGATTTTGAGAAATTCTACAACACCAAATACAACGGGCGGAAGCTCAACTGGAAGCATCAGCTGGCCCATTGCCAGCTGCGGGCAAGGTTTCCCAAGGGAGACAAGGAATTGGTGGTCAGCTCTTTCCAGGCGATCGTGCTGCTACTGTTCAACGATGCTCCAGAGGGTGGAACCCTCGGATATCGACAAATACAAGAGGCGACTATGCTGTGTCAGTAACCCCACCGCCCTATTCCCGTGTCCAGCTGGGATGACAATTGGACTGCTGCTAACTCTACCGATACAGCTGACAAGGAATTGAAACGAACGCTTCAATCGCTCGCCTGTGCCAAGTATCGTGTCCTCAGCAAGAAGCCAAAAGGGCGCGAGGTTAATACCACGGATGAGTTTTCCTACAACGCGGGATTTTCCGACCCGAAGATGCGGATCAAGATCAACCAGATCCAACTGAAAGAGACGAAGGAAGAAAACAAGACGACGCACGAGCGGGTGGCTGCCGACCGGCACTATGAGACGCAGGCGGCGATTGTGCGGATTATGAAGAGCCGCAAGACCATCACGCACGCGGAGCTGGTGGCCGAGGTTATCAAGGCGACCCGAAGCCGGGGAGTGCTTGAGCCGGCGGATATCAAGAAGAACATTGAGAAGTGGGACCCCCCCCCGTTGCCAATTCCAATCCAAGAGGTATCGTTACTAACACGAGATTGCGCAGACTGATCGAGAAGGACTACATGGAGCGAGAGGAAGGAAATCGGTACCAATATGTGGCCTAGAGTTTTTCCAGCAATAGCGTGCTAGTGTCGGGTGTCAGACTATGGTCGTACAGGGTTGGAATGGCATGATGAAGAATGCACTAGTCCAGTCAGGTGTGCATCATGAACTGGGGACCTTCCCTACCGGGCAGCGTAGCAATGATCTGGCCGGGGTACTTTCCGCATCGCTAGTGGTAGAGATAGTGTGTGGACCGTGGAGTGGGCGGAATGCCGGGAGGGAATCCCTGGCATGGTTGCGGAGGAGCGCCGGTCCCACTCCCAGAGCCTAAGACAGCTTCCATGGCGTTCCGTCGGGAAAAGGAAGGTAGCCTCGACTCTGCAACAATCCTCAGGTCCTCGGTATACTTGCCTGTTTGAGCACTTCCCATTCCACCCACCGGTCCACTTCCGCGGGGACTGTTGGGACGACTTGCGAGACGGATCTAATGCGCCTCACGTGTCCGTCCTCGTCGCCGAATGCACTGGCCTGGACAGCAAGGTACACCCGGGGCTCCCACGTAAGGAAGGATAAGCAACGATGTATGGACGGGACAGCTGCATTGATTCATTCATTTGGGTTGAATTGCGCCGCGCCTCTCTCGCCCGAGAGACCGACAGGACTCGGCAGAGAACAAAGTCAACCCACGAACGCCTGGAAACTCCGGAAAAGGCAATGGCAGTGTCAGCCCGCGGCAACCCCCATCAATGATGACCGCTCGAGACGGATGGGAAAGAAGAAAAAAAAATGGGGACGAAACGGTCTAGGCTCGGGGGGCCGGCTAGGGGGGGAGCTCACGTGGAAGTCTGAGCTTTTCTCAGGGACGGGCAATCCCTGTACTGGGCAGTCGATACTACTATGTATGTATGCAGGATATCGGAGGACAAATCCCGTCCTTCCAGTCTTTGAGACCGGACGCGACTCCCTATCAACCACCCTCCCGATCGAGTAAGGATTGCTGCCATGGTGGGTTTCATAAAGATCTGACAGCGGAGAACGGTGGCTCCCCCTTCCTTCGCGTTTCTTTTTTTCAAGGTCCCATGATCGTTTTCGCATCTGTTGGGAATTGAGACCGTCTATTTTCGACGATCCATTGCGCACCCCCCATGCGGTTCGGACAGCAGGTTGATTGAATTGCGTTGCCGATTATTTGTTGAGGCCATGCTGGTATCTACTTACATACCTGACCATTACCAACCGTCCATAGTACCACCAGGTCCTACCTGATTCTGGATGCCTGAATTCTGCATAACAGTTGTCAGCACAGCACAAAACATGCCGCAACGGATGCCTAAGCTGCAGCACCCCCGCCAAGCATAGATCATATGCATGTATGCGGTGGTCAGGAATTATTTTCAATAGGATTGATATGCAACAGAGTTATCAAGCTGAGGATGGCTGGACTCGCGTCCCCTGTGGAGTGGGTCCTGGCCATGTCTTCTAGTGCCTTCCTGTAATCCAATTCGATATCAATCTTCAAGAAGACCGATTACTTACATCGTACATAGTATGTGATCTCTCAAACAAGGGATGGATTGCCATGGTGTGGCGCAATCGGAGATACTATGTACCACTAGCATCACTGTCTCCAAATCAAGAATCCGATTGACCACTCCGCCATCCGGCGGCGTCAGTTGAAGATCAGCATTTTCCACAATGTTCGTACCCAGACATCCTTGCGCTTCCCAGCGGCCAAGGATGCACCCGGAACTGGAAGGGTTACGCACCCGTGACATCGCCCCCATCGTCCATCCCCCATCCTGCCCTGCGTTTACTACCCATTACTAGTTGATTGAGTGGACGATCCCATCAACATAGTCCAATTGATGCAGCAGTATGTATGCCGTAACGTATGTATCTGTTGGCAGCGTTTGGTGATGATACGACAATTCGATTATCACACTGAGCCCGCGAACAGCGCTGTCCATCCCGCGGACGAGCTGGACGCGGAACCGTAGGAATCGCCAACTCAACCTCGGGCAGATAGTAGTACGTACTAGATAGAGAGTTGTCTGTCGTACCGTAGACAGTCTCGGTCGTCAGGTCGACGGCAAGGCGGAATTCCCGCAGAGAGTAAGCCGAAGCGCCCGGCAGGGTCACCAATGGCCACCAATGTGGGCGGGTAATTTGGGCGGGTTCCAGACCCATGGGGAAGCCTGCCGGGATCTGACTGGCTGGGCGGCCAGTCGATTACCACCGGTAACGACAACTGTAGTAGCATGAGTTTCCCTATCCAGCACCGCATGGGCGATGGGTCGGTCATGCGAAAAAAAGACATGCTCATGTGAACAGCAAAAAAAAAATTAGGATTCGATTCAATCGGCTCGAAAATGGATTAATCAGGTTACTAGTCCATTAAGGACTTACGACATCCTGAAGCACCCCCAACAGCATACTCCGTCCGGTCTTATTTATCCCAGCGCTCTCGCCCGGTTTCTCTCCCATCGTTTCCTTGGAACATCACCATCCATCCTCCCTTCTCCTCATTCTCCTCCTTCTGTTCTGTGTATCGGAGTGACTTCCGGCCCTCAATTTGCTTACCCAATCCCTCAGCGATCTACAAGGTCATCCCAGGCGTCTGGAGACTTCTCGCCAATCGACCGATCGTCCACCTGACAAGTTACCGTGAGTGCAATGGACAAATGAGAATCCCTTCTGCCTTGCGATTCTCCATTTTTCTGGATGCGCGAACATCAGCGGACTGACAGCTGCCAGTCTCGAGCGAATCCGACTTCCCCACTTTTCCCCGCCTTGTCCGGACTCTATTCCGATCCTACGCGCCATCCCCAGAGTTACGCTCGTCTTTGGTACAGTCGCTGTGAATCAACCCGAAAGTTTCTGAAGGGAGAACTAACAAACTCCAGCCGCTCGAAACCGACACCGTCCTAGCAAGGGAGGTGTAGATATAAAGCCAAAAGCAATCGCCTTTCCGGAGGACGAGCAGCCGCGATCTCGATAATAGTCGAGCCGTACTTCGTCCTACCCCACTCTCCAGGCGGCTCGTGTTCCTACGCGTCCGCCAGACGTCATACTCGCCCGAGTCCCCAGTTTTCTTGCTGCGATCAACCCCCCAGATCTCCCTCCATTATGCAGAGTATGTTCCACACCGTTTTCTAGAGGATTTATTCCTGTTTTTTGTTGCCCCCAAAACCTCTGGCCTTTATGCCAGCCCCTACAGTCCCAGATCCTGTTCCATGGCCGGCATGAAGTCAGATCTACTCCGCAGAACCCGCTGTGTCCGATGCATGCGCTAACGCCGGCCCATCAGCCAAACACTTCTTCTCGGACCCAACCCATCTGGTCCAGACCGCCCTGCACTCCCTGACCCTCACAAACCCTTCTCTTGCATACGACCCCGAAAATAAGATCATTTTCCGTCGCCCTGATGCATCAAAGTCCAAGGTTGCGATCATCTCAGGAGGAGGCTCTGGCCATGAGCCTGCCTTTGCAGGCCTCGTTGGCAAGGGTTTCTTAGATGCTTCGGCCGCCGGTACCATTTTCGCCTCTCCCTCCGCGGAGCAAATTCGCAAGGCCATCATGGACTGTATCGACACCGAGAAGGGAGTCCTTGTCATCCCCATGAACTACACGGGTGATGTGCTCAACTTCGGTATGGCTACGGAGAAGGCCCGAGCCGCCGGTATCAAGTCCGAATTCTTCGCCATCAACGATGACGTTGGTGTCGGCAAGAAGAAGGGTGGAAAAGTCGGTCGCCGTGGTATTGCCGGCGGTATTCTCATCTTGAAGATTGTCAGCGCGCTGGCCGAAGCTGGGTAAGTTGATTCCTCTTGGACACGAAGGGCGTAGGCTAATGAGACTTGGTCAGTGGATCTCTCGAGGATGTTTACCGCACTGCCCAGTTGGCAAACAAGAACCTCGTCTCCGTTGGCTCTTCCCTGGAGCACGTCCATGTCCCAGGCAGAGATATGTCAACGGACACGATCCCGGAAGGCGAAGTCGAGGTCGGAATGGGCATTCACAACGAGCCGGGCTCTCACCGGGTCAAGTTCACATTGGTCGATCTGGTATCAACCATGCTCCTTCAACTCTTGGATCACAACGATCCCGACCGCGCCTGGGTCACCCGCAAACCCGAGGACGACTTCGTGCTGCTGATCAACAACTTGGGTGGTGTGAGCACCCTCGAACTTGCGGGTATCACCGATGAAGTGCATCGCCAGCTGGGGAGGGATTACAACGTCAAGCCGGTCCGGGTTATTCAGGGAACCTTCCTCACCAGTCTGAACGGCCTGGGCTTCAGCATCTCCTTGATGAAGCTCGTGGACACTGGACTGGGTTCAGGAAAGTCTTTCCTGGAACTTCTCGACGCCCCCGCAGAGGTTGTTGGCTGGTCCGCTCCCATCCGCACTGAAACCTGGAAGCATCGGTCTGATGCTCCTGTTGAGCTGAAGAGGACTAAGATGCCCGAGGATCAGCCCAGCAACGTGACATGTGAGTCTTGCTACCCGACACATTCCCATTCTCTCTTCTGCTTTGTTACTTTCTCCCCGAGTAAAGCTAACATTTGTATCAGTGGATGTTAGCGTCCTCAAGAAGGTCCTGGGCACTGCACTCCAGCGCGTCATTGCTGCCGAGCCCGATGTCACACGCTACGACACCATTGTCGGTGACGGAGATTGTGGTATAGGGTTGAAGCGTGGCGCAGAGGCCGTCCTTCGACTCCTTGAAGACCCATCCTCCAAGATCACTGACGATGTGGTGAATGCCGTGAACCGCATTGTCAGCGTTGTCGAGAACACCATGGACGGCACCTCCGGTGCCATCTATGCTATTTTCCTGAACGCGCTCGCCCACGGCCTCCGTGAGCAGGACCGCGGCACAACTACACCCGCCACCGTCGAGGTTTGGGCTGCAGCGCTCTCATACTCGCTCTCGGCACTTTCACGGTACACCCCTGCCCAGCCAGGCGACCGTACGCTGCTCGATGCCCTTGTTCCCTTCTGCACTCAACTCCAGAAGGCTAAGGACGTGCACGTTGCTGCCAGAGCTGCGCAACATGGCACCGATTCGACTAAGAACATGAAGGCCAGCTTAGGCCGCAGCGTCTACGTCGGCGGCGAAGAGGAATGGGTGGGCAAGGTCCCCGACCCGGGCGCCCACGGACTCAGCGTGTTCCTCAACGGCATCTCCGAGGCTCTGTAAGGGGTGGTGTTCATTTCCAGGGTACATACATATATTGCATCAGCTGATGATATTCTTCTAATATAATTTATGATAATGATGATGACTTGGGCGTCTTAATCCAGTCAAGTTGGAGTATGGAACCGCTTAGTAATTATGAGCAAAAAGGGATGATCAGTACTTGGTAGCAGATTGTCGATACTGTGATACATCAGCTTTGATGTCTATACTAGAACTTTTCTTTTTAGGCGTAGATATCCCATCTGTGATGATCGTCTACAGTTACATTAGTTTTCAATTCAAGTATTGACATTCATCAGGTGCATCCAACCGAACAGCCACTTCAGCATTAGTCAGACACCCCCGCATCCTGTCCAGTATCCAGCTCTCGAGCAATAGATTCGATTCCCAGCATCAGGAATGCGCGCTCACATCAAACCGAGAGATACTCCACACCATTCATTCCACTCCACTTATAAGATTCCTTTTCTAGCTTTTAAAACAAAGGTCCGGAGAACGCCAAATCTGCCCGCCGTGGATTGAGAGAACGGTAAATTGAGATCGAAGATAACATTGAAAACGACAAGAAGAGCCGCCCAGACCGTCCTTGGAAAGGGCATGGGGTGGGAGGTGAGGGGGTGTTCTACCATCCCCGATGATCGAAATTGGAGACTTTTTTGGGAGGTAAGGAGGAAATCGCACGACTAAAAGGGTATCGTTCGTTGTCAACTATGAATCGTCTCCGTCGGCTTCAACTCGATCACTAAGGGAAGAAGCTGGACTAGGGCCCGTCGAGACATTGAGCGCGTCACGTGGACGGAGCTCAGCTGAGCAGGACGAGGATGACGGAGTCGCCACGGAGGAACCTGATGATTAGGAAGTTGTTAGGGATGTTGAGAGGTGGCTGGAGTAATCGCGACTCACATCTTGCTGATGAACCGGTCCTTGTTGACACCCTTGCCCTTGCCACCCTTGGGCTTCTCGGTCCACATCTCCTTGACGTTCTCCAGCACCATGTTGCAGTGGCGGTCAAAGGCCTTGACGCGAGCCAGGAGCTTGCGGTTGTTCCGGCATGAGATCAGGACCTGGGTGTGTGTGCGCGTAGCGGTTTGGAGGAGCGACAGAGGACCGGCGGTGAGCTCATGTTCCTCAACGAGAGAGACCTCGTATTCACTGGACGGGAGGCGAGGTTAGCGCAGGGATGATGACGGGTTATGGGTGGGAAGATGGGGCGCAATGATAATAACCGCGGGCGACAACGCCCGGGTATCGGATATAGGGAGTGATAGTGTGCAAGGTCGGGCATCATGTGATACGGGCGCGGGATAGAAGCCTTGCTAGAAGGCACTGCCCTCGTGGATCTGTGCGAGAACGGAGAAGGAGGAGGGGGGGATGGACGTACGTGAGCTCGCTCTTAGGCTTGTTGAGCAGGTCTCTGGATTGGACAAGATGTTAGCATAGGTCCAACAGGTCGGGAATGCCGATTACACCATGACGGAAGGCGATGAGTCATCGGCAGGCAGAGGGGGGGGGGGAAAGAGGGGTAATTACTGGATCTTGGGATCGGTGGACATGGTGGGCGTAGGATATAAGTATGGGGGATGCCGTGAAGTTGGAGGCAGTATCAATCAGCTTCTGTCGGTCGTGAGCACTGGCTTGGCGCGGGTGTTGTCACGTGGCACGCGTGTTTGCCGTGTTTGAGCGCCGGGCTTTCCCGAGGTCGCGATTGGCTGTGCGTCACGTCGCGTCCGACACGCTCGGATGCGAGTTCGTCCAAGCTTCACTCTTCTCGTCTCGTCTCTTCAAATGCAAGGCGTCTGCTCTTTTCCTCGACCCCCAACCTCCCTCCCTCTCTCCACCACCCCCTTCTTCTCACCTTGCCGGCTTGTGGTTGAAGAGGCAGCTCTCCAGCCTATATCGGATCTTTCTTCTCTCCTTCTTTTTCTCATGCCTCGGGTTTCTCACCGCATCCTCTCCTCCTGTCGTTGCTCCGTGTCCCGCGTTGGCATTCCACAAGCCCTTTCCCCGCGACCCCCGTTGCATACGTCCAGACCTCTGCATTCTCCCGGCTGACACTACCGCCAATCGGGCCTTTCTGAGTGGCCGATACGAACCAGTACCGCATATTGAAGAATATCGCTAGTTACCGGTCTTCGTTCTCGATCCCTTCTCTGTGGTTGCATTTCGACAATCCTTTTTTCGAGCCTCCCTCCGAACGACCCGGGTGCAACCCCCCTCCACCTCTCGCGAAAAAAAAAACCTTATTATCTTTCCCTCTATACCCTTATCCTTTGACCGGCTTATGGTTGATTCCCTTTGCTTGGTGGAATGGACTCTCAGGACGGAATTTCCGTCCGGCCTATGAGGCGTAAGTGATTTTTTTTGTGAGGTGTCAGTTTTGCAATGAATGCTAACCGTTTCCCGGAATCTGCAGTCAAGGTGCTCTACACATTCGATGATGCCAACAAAACGAATTGCCTGGCCCGCTGGCCCCATCTCCTCGACATTCAAACTGCTGCCCTCGATGAGAAAACACAAATCGGTGTCATTGAGCTGAAGACATGCATTCAAGCCATTGTCTCCGCAAGGTGAGTAGTGCCCCTTTTCATGGAGGGGTCATTCGGCACTACACGGATACTTATGGCCATTGTTTCATGTGATAGCCCGGAACTCGTTGCCAAACTGGGGCAAGATTATACGGTGTACGCCTACGATTACTCGGAATATGAGACGCCGCTCGTCGGGCAGGGAATGCTCTCTTGGGTTCTGGCTTCCGCTTCTCCGACTCCTGACGCACCGGCACATCAATCGGAAACTATGGTCACCGGGCGGGTGTGCAAGAATGTTCTGGGCTTATTCTCGAAGGGTGCCCAGGAAACATTGGAGGTTAAATTGCGATTGGTCCCTGTTCCCACGGTCATGCAAAGCGAATACCTGGACAGCATGCAGCGATACCGCGAACTGAGCAATGTCATCCCCCACGAATTCGACGCACAGGCCTGGACCAATTTCCTTCGCCAGAACCCTGGTCTACTGGCCCCCCGCCTTCAGCAACCCGACCGGACAGAATCACCCGTGGATCACGCCGGAATTGAACGCTTCCATCGCTTGCTGAGTGAGGGGTCAACGCCAAGGGAACTGCCCTCGTTTGCCGCCAATGGATCCATTCGCTCGGTATCGCCTGCACAGTCCGTCCTAGGCCATACAAGCCGGATGACCACGCCTGGATGTCCGGTCTCGGGGCAGCAGCAGGAGCAAGCACTGCAGCTGCACCAGCCACAGGAACGATCCCACACCGATATCATTCGCCCCTCATCGAGCGCCTCCATGCGCGAGTCCGACCTCCCCTCCCAGGCGAGATACGCCAGCCGCCGAGGATCCATGCAGTCTGGCTACGGTAGTGGTGATGAGTCCTCTGAGCAGCAACCCCGGAAAAGAGCCAAGCTGTACCGTGCCGAGTGGCCCGGCAAGTCCGATTTGAACATTGAAAGGCAGCCCAGCTCCCTCCGTGTGGCCGCCAGCACGGCTGCCTCCGTCCGGATCCATCGCCCTACCCCAATCAACCCTTCGATTGCGGCTGCTCAGAGTTCGAATGAAGAGCCCGTTCGGCCGCCGACTCCGATCTCCCACGGCAATGACCTTCCTCGCCGCGCACGACCCCCACCTAGCCTCCTGCGTGAGTCGTCGACTCAGAGCCATGGGCAGTACACGTCACCCTACCCCATGAGCGACGATCATCCTCCCGGGGATCACACCCAGTCGCCGGAGGAGTCTCGGTATCAAGGCCTCTTTGAGCCCTCGTTCAATATGCCGTCTTCCCCTCCCGTTCTGGACTGCGGATTCCCCGGCCGCTCCAGCCCGGTTCTCCCGCCGATGGCCACGGATCCGGACTCGGGCTTCATGAGCGGGGGGATGGATGATCTTCTGGATGAGGAAATCGGTACGCCCTTGGATGATTGTACCCGATCGGTGTCCCACGATGCCACTCGCGGTAAACGAAGCGTGCGTCCGACTGCGCCAGCGAGCTCGCCTGTTGGACCCATGACCCATGACAACTACCCCGCCAGTGATGCGCCCGACCAGCCAGCTAAGGAAAAGGCGTCTACAGTCCCACGTGCTCCGGCCAGCGCGGCGGGATCGAGGCCATCATCTCGCGCGGGTATCCGACAAGCCCCCAAGCCCCTGGCCCCTGCGCCCATGTCACAGAGCGAGTTGGAACAGCTGATGAGTGTGATCCCCGCAAGCGACCCCGTGATGCCTTCCCATGTGCATATGCAGGGCACGCAGTCCTGGAATGGTCCGATGAGTGACTTTTCGGTCGCTGAAACGCCTGCTCCGCCGCCCCCCACAGAGGATGGCAAGGTTCGCAGTGGTGCCGGTGCGAGACGACTGCGGCAGGTTCAAGCCCGCCTTGACAAGTGTATCGAGAACGGACAGGTTCCGCCTTATTGTGAAAATTGCGGTGCGATTGAGACCCCTACCTGGCGTAGGGCTTGGTCCAAGGAGATCGTGGGCAGTGAAGAGGAGGCCAATGAACTTATCAAAGACCCCACAATGCTGTTCTGGCGGGCTGTGGACCGCAATGATCAAGAAAAGGTCACCAAATTCAAGATTTACAAGAAGAGCCTAGTGGATGCGGACAAGGACTTTGTCCAGGTCCTTCTTTGCAACCGTAAGTGGTCCCCCCACCCCACCGATTTTTTTAGTCCCTTCGCTAATGTCCATTCCAGCCTGTGGTCTGTGGCTTCACAAGTTCAAGGCCATGCGGCCCGAGAACAAGTGGAACAAGTCTGGTAGCAACAAGCGAAAGCGCCCTCCGAGAAACCGCAAGGGCGGCGGTCCGCTCTCGAGTAACACCGCGTCGGCAAGAAACCGTGCCCGTGCCGATTCCAGCAAGCCCGATGGTTCATCGCCTGGAGTGTCCGATGCATCCTCGCCTCCGGTGGACGATGGGACCACACCCCGCGGTGAAACGGAGAACAACGAGAACGAGCCGAGCACTGTGGCGGAGAACGACGATGTCCAAGAGCTACCGGCTAAGCGACGCCGTGCCAACAGCCTAGAACCGCGCAAGTCATCCGATACGGCAGGAAGTCGTTGGCAGGAGCAAGATCCGGTGGAAGCCCTCCGCGCGGCGATCCAGTCCAGCCCGGCTCGGAATCTTGAACACCGCAATGCTCCAGCTGCGGGTGAGAATGCTCTGACTCCCAAGTCCGTGAGAAGAGTGCTTTTTCCTAATTCGCACAATGAGGGCGGGCCTTTGCGAGCTTTAGGTGATGCCACTTTGAACAGTCCCCGGCGTAGCCCTCGGATCTCTCGTGGAACCGACAAGCGACCGGACGACAAGGAGAATCAGGCTTCTGCGGATCTGGATGGGCTTTTCGAGAGTCCTGACTTTGACTTTGACCTGCCAACGAGTCCCACGCCGCGGCGTCGCCACCCTCGCGCGAACATTCTGGGCGAAAAGCGACTCTCGCTGCCTAGCAATTCGCCGTCGCGGAGCCGGAAGGGGATCAGCTCGGACGCGACCCCGACCCGAATCACTGCGCAACGACTCCAGCGGATCCAGAGCAGCCCTGGACCGGCGCGCCACAGCAAGACGCCGAAGCAGTCGCGTTCGCAAGGCGGCCTTGGGCTCCCCGCTTTGGCGGATGATGCCTTCAGCACGGGTGCCTTTGAGGGGATGGACAACATGATTGTGGATATCTTTTCGGATGCACCGTCTGCCCATACGGACGCGCTGTTTGGTCTGGATTCGAACAAGGGCAATTGGCCGGACTGGATTCCTTCAGATTATGTGTCTCCTACGGGAACCGACGGCGAGCCGAGTGGCGAACCTGCTGGAGACTCGGGGGATCTCATCAATGCGCTGCTGTCTGATCCGGACCTCCAAAAGAACCCGCAGTTTGATATTTTCAACTATGTTGACACGACCGTGCTGGACTCTGGGTTTTTCAGCTCGGATGCGCTCAATGCGGACAGCGTGACGCTGGGCGTGAAAGAGAAGGGCGAATCCGCCAAGGACAAACAACCACACCCTACAAGTGATGCTTAATGAGTTTCTTTCTGTTATGACGAAGCCGACTTTCTTTTGATTTCCTTGTGTCTTTAGCGATGGCGTTGGGTGGATTTCCGGCTATGCCGATGTCTTATTGCATGCATATGTTAGTTCCAAATGGAAGGGAATGGATGGAAGGATGGATGGATGGAATGGGATGGAAATAGGATTGAGATATTGGGAGGATCAGAAATATAGTTAGATACCAGCACTAATGTGCATATTAGATCAAGAACAAATTAAGAATAAATACATGATAATATTGATGATATTCCAGTAGTTTGGCATTGCAGTCGTCTAATTATTATGTAGCAACTTGCAACTATACATTCATTCATTCATTCATACTCGAGGAGTCTATGGTCAAACTGTATTGTCATCTCTAATTCATGTTCAAACAACATACATAATATTCGACAACTCAAATATCCCAAACGCCAACATCTGTCATCTAGTCAAGTTCACTCGTGAGCAGAGACATATCCTGCCCCAGATACTCCATACATCCACCAGGAATATATCTCAATAACTAGCTAGCCCCAGCAAATACCTCTAATCCCGGTCCTCTTGAGTGAAATACACCCAGGAATAGCAATACCCACCCACCCCGCACAGAGCACAGCACAGCAACCCCAGAACTTATAGTATCCCCCGAGTATGCCTACCCAGTAAAGTAGTATCCACGACCACAGAGCAACAAGAATCCATTTTATTTTATTTTATGTATTCCGTTCAAATAAAACAATTCGATTCGATTCGATTCAATTAATTAAACTAAACAGATCACTCATTCATCATAAAAAATAGGCTTCAGTCGATGCGTAGCATTCACGACCTGTTCGTAGATTTTGTAGTCTGCAGATTACAATGAAGAGTTAGTTTGTTTCTCTGAGTAGATCGTTTCGAGAAAAGGTATGGGATGGTATAGTATGATATGATATGATATATGACCAGTGTAGGTAGTATACCATAGCATAGTATACCACAGTATAGTATAGTAAAGCAAGCAAGTAAAGATAGAGCCACAGGGGAAAGAAAAAGAGAGAGAGAGAGAAAGAAACATACCACAATCCGCCGGATTACCCCAATCCATAGAACCGAGGACACGAATGCCAACGCCCTGTGATTCATTCATTTCATGTTAGCAGCGATTCATATTCATCACGTTCATGTTCTAAATCCACCCCTCCACATCCATCTTCACCCCCAACTCCCCCTCCCCCCCCCAACAAAACCCCAGAAAAAAAAATAAGAGAGAAACATACCCCCCCCTCCAAATCAGCCACCTTCCCCACAATCTCCACCAACTTCCCCATCTGAAGATGCGAATCCGGCTTCAAAATGAGCGTAACATCCCCATTATTTCCACATGTGATGGTAGCCGTATCGCCCCGGAGAGCCGTCACAGTGCCGAGGATACGGACGGTATGGGAGGATCGGGGCCCGGAGGTGGACGAGGAGTGGAAGGCGTGGAGGTGGGAGGGGAGGATGCGTGGGGTTTGGAGGGACATCTTTTTTTCTTATTTCTTTCGTTCTTTCGTTCTTTGTTGTTTGTTTTGTTTTGTCTTCGAGGTTGGTTGGGGTGAAGTGGGTTGAGAGGATTTGGATGAGGAGTGAGGAATTGGAGGTAGAGGGTATCGTGGTTGTTGAGTGTGTCGTGGGGTTAATGGGGATGGTGATGCTTTAGATTATTGATAGAACTAAAGTGATTAGAGGCGCGGCGCGCGTGACGCGTAGTCACGTGCTGTGTCTACCTAGCTTGCAGCAGCATGATTCTATCGGTCGGTGGTTTAGCGGAGATACCTCCGGACGGCGGACGCAGAAGCTAGTAATAATTCTTTTCTTTTCTGTCAACGCCACGCGCGCATTCATTCTGATCCAACTTTTCAAGAACAATCTACTGGACTCATCTAAACACATTTTCTTCTAAATATACTGGGATCTACTGCAACATGCCACCCCCCCTCCCCTCCTACCATCGCGGCATGACCGCAAACCCCCTCAAACCAAGCAGATACCGACCCGGAAAAGCTGTCCCCGAGGAGCCCTCGTCCGAGGAAGAAGAAGAGGAGGATGAGGAGGCCGAGGCTGAGAAGATCAGAGTGCAGGAACGGCGCAGACTCGAACAGCAGCGGCGACAGGCTCCCAAGGCGAGCTCGTTTCCTGCGGCGGCGGGGAAAATCGCCAAGGGGGTCAAGGATGTGAAGATCGAGGAGGATGAAGATGAGGAAGGTTTTGTGACCGAGGACGAGGATGAGGAAGACGCACAGCCTTCGAAGACGGCTCCCCCTGTTGCTGGCGATAGGGTGGCTGCTGCGCCGGCGCAGACTGCTGCAGGTGAGGAGGAATCAGAGGAAGAGGAAGAAGAAGAGGACGAGGAGGAAGAGAGTTCGGAAGAAGAGAGCAGTTCCGAAGATGAAGCCCCCCGCAGGGTGCTCTTACGACCTACGTTCATCAAAAAAGAAAAGCGCAACAATACCACTCAACCACAGAACGGCAGAGCGAGCACTACGGTCGATTCGGCCGACACCGAGGCTCGTCGGGTACAGCGACAGGAGAAAGCAGACACTTTGATCCGGGAGCAGCTGGAGAAAGACGCCATTGCGCGGAGCGAGGCAAATCGGGCCTGGGATGACGATGACTTGGAAGTGGGCGACGAAGAGGCCATTGACGATACAGACGGAAAGGACCCGGAGGCAGAACACGCAGCTTGGAAGCTCCGAGAGCTGAAGCGCATCAAGCGCGAGCGTGAGGCGATCGAGGAAGCAGAAAAGGAGCGCGAGGAGATCGAGCGGCGCAGGGGACTTACGGCCGAGGAGCGCGAGCGCGAAGACCGCGAATTCATCGCCAAGCAGGAGGAAGAGAAGGAGGCGAATCGCGGCCAGGCCGGGTACATGCAGCGCTACTTTCACAAGGGTGCCTTTTTCAACGAAGACATGCAACGGGAGGGACTGGCACAGAGAAATCTCATGGGGGCCAAGTTCGTGGATGATGTCTCCCGGGAAACTCTACCTCAGTACATGCAGATCCGTGATATGTCGAAGCTGGGCAAGAAGGGCCGCACACGTTATCGAGATCTAAAATCTGAGGACACCGGTCGTTTTGGCGACGGCTTCAACAACCGGTCCCGGAATCGCGATGGGCCTCCGATAGGCATCACCGACGAAAGATTCCTGCCGGACCGGGGCGATGACAGACCTAGAGGTCCCACGGGGGCCAATGCTTCTGTCGTGCGTGAGAGACGGAGATCCAGATCTCGATCACGTTCCCCGCGGCGAGACCGCAGTCGCGATCGTTCAGCAGACCGGTACCGGCCTGATACAAGCAGCCGCAGGAAGCGAAGCCCCTCGCCTTATGAGGATCGAGAGAAACGGAGGCGTGTGAGTGTTTCGCGAGAACGCTAATCAAGACATGCAAAAAAAAAAAAAAAAGAAAAAAAAGAAAATTCATTCTATTTCTATCGGCGTTGTTGGGTATCTTGAGATCAAGGATGGATCAGGGTTATGATGCGATGCATTGGGAACGGTTGTTCCTTTCTCCTGCATTAATGTGGCCTTTGAGAAGATAAATATACCTGCACGTTGGGTCGATGGACTGCAACGTAAATCAGACATCTTGCTTGCATATACAAGAAATCAAAGATGTCCGCGCGAGTCATCGCGTTACCTTCCATCTCGCATCAACCGTAACGGCTCGTGATAAGGATCGCATTGGATCAGATCGTATACCAAGTATTCAAATAGCCTGGCCCATAAACACCGCGAGGTGAACCCGTTCGCATCTAGTATACTGAAAGAAAATCGCTGCATAAGAACCATCGCCGACCATCCGTAAAGACCGCTGCACGTCGATGTCGTATCGTTAAGCGTCTCAATCATTTGACTCCGGCCCGTTCCAACACTTTCTCCCGTTCCATCACGCTCTCGCCAAAGCGCAATAGGAAGATCGTCCGACCAGGCCACATTTCCGTGGGCTGGTTATGAGCCGTAACCTTGGCCTCGAAACCGCATCCGTCGCACACACCCTCGATGATGCCAGCCACGAATGCAGCGCAATTGAGCATGCTCATTTCCTTGGGAACACTAATGTATGTATTGACAAGGGGGTCATTATCCGTAATCATATATTCATTAGGGGTCTCAGGAGACACCGAGTGTTCCAGAGCATCGGCCGGCCGGTTAAAGAGGAGTCGCCAAAGGGGACCGTGAATGAGATGAAGGAGAGGGAGGATGCGAAGAGGTCGATTCGGGGGCGCAGCTGAGGTCGAGGAGCTGGATAGAGAAGAGGAAGTGGAACTAGCCATAGTCCGGTAATATAAGAGGTCTAGCAATCGGAGACCCAGGGGGTACCCTTGTTCGTTCAATCTGAGAGACGTCAGCCGGGGAGGGAAGTTAGGAATACTGTCTCCAAAATAAACCATACCGTCGTTCTAAATCTTGGATCCCGGTTACTCGTCTTTGAGCGTAGGTCACCATCTCTGCGAATAGAAAGGCGAAGCTGGCCCGGCTCAGTTCCGCACTGCGGCTCCGGTTCAGATGTCTGTCATAGATGGTCTTGCGATTCGACGGTACGCGCAGACCCTGGCTCGACTGGGATTGGGTATGTATGTGTTGCGATTGCTGTTTATCCACTGCCACTGCATTTGGCCCGCCATTGCTAATGGATAGCATCGCGGCGTGTCGTGCAGGTTGCGTCATGTTGGATATGTATGCGTGAAGTGGGTGATCGGGATCAAGGTGGGCGACAATGGACAAGGTCTAATTCACGTTGAGATAATCGGGCATGCTGATTTGGTTTCAGTTGGAAAGATCAGGCGAAATGAGAATGCTGGTTCATGACTTCACTGTGTAGAATTGGGGGAGATGAGGAGTGAGCGAAGCTGTGGATGTCCCTCGCAAGCGGGCGGCATGCGGACGTACGGGGCGCCACAGGCTCAGGAACGCAGTTTTGGCGATAGCCTCAATCAGATCCACGCATCCATCACGTTCGAGTACATATGCCACTCGTGCAATTACATGGGAATGTCTACATGGGACTGCTATACGCGGATTGCTGGTCAAAAGGCAAGCATTTGGCTGCTTCTAGATGTTCTACAGAACGGACTACTAAAGGAAAAAAAAAAAAGTGGAAGAAAAATTTCTCGTTCAAACAAATATCCATTGTAATATAGCTAAAAAATCAGGCTGGCAGTCGAGATCAATCCTCGGCGAATTTAAATCTCTGAAGCCGCCTGAATATCGTCCAGAGCTATGCTCGAATAAATCTGCACTAAACAAGCAATATTAGCACATGCTTGCGACAAAACAATGATAGCCAAATCATATAATGATGACCAAGTCAGACATCCAAGGAAGTAATGCGCACAGTGTCGTCTATGATGGGTTCAAGCGACGACTAGCGTGGAAACTGCGAATGTAGGAAAGTTTTCATCATAAGAGCCCGAAGGCTGCTGGTCGGGATGAAGCAAAAAAAAAAATTGTAGAACTTACCAAGTCAATCGCACAGCACTTGGAAAAGAGATCAACTCGATTAGTTGTCCCAATTCCAAGTGCTCAGTATTCGATAGGAATCGTCATAAAATCCCTGTCGACGAAAATGTCGACGAAAATGTCGACGTGAAGAGAGAGTTGGCTTTTGTTGAGAAGCATGAAAGGAAAGAAAAAAATTTCGGTGCGGGAAGGCCTTTTATAGTCGGCCTCAGGCTGCCCGGGAAACGGCCGACCCATACGAAGCTTCTAGAGGACAGCGAAAATTCATCACCAACCTCCACTACGCAAGAAATCGAAGGTTCGATTCGGTTGGCATTTCTCATCGAAATTGTCGCCAAGCTCGTCATATTGCGTCGGGGGTAGCCAATATCCAACGCCACAATATGGTTTCTATTTTAGAATGTATAGGCAATAACTGGGAATGTGGAATTGATCCCCTATATCGGACCGTAAAAACGCACATGGTACTCATCTTAGCAAGTTCATTATTTACCCCCCTTTTCCTCATCGACTGGTTCGAGGCTCTTCGGTCGCTGTCTAGAGTTCCAATTCAGAGTCTTCGAAATACTGTGCACCCAGTCATCTCCACGTCGACCCCGGGGTAGAACATTCGCAAACGGATATCGTGATGCAGAAACCGTCACATAGTCGCCCGGGTGTAGCTCAATCCTGCCCAAGTTAGCCATCTAGATCCTCGCATCTCCAGGCAACCCCCGAATGCGCTCACCTCTCCCGGCCGTCAAAGCTGGCCCATGAACTCGTCCGAGCATCGTACGGAACTCCCATTCGGAGAACAATCGTATCTGGCAGAATGATGGGCCGGAACGAGAGTGTATGGGCGCAGATTGCAGTGACGAGAATGACTGGGTTATCCGGATGAGACAGCGACCCTCCAGCCGCGAGATTATACGCAGTTGAGCCGGTAGGTGTCGCTATGCAGACTCCATCGGCAAGAAGTGTAGTAAAATGTTCATCGTCACCAAATAATTCAATCGAGGACATTGCTACACAGGACTGGTTAGCGATCTTTCCCAATCAAGGTAGATTGAGTCGACATACTAGGATTCGGCCCTCTATCAAGGACAACATCGTTCAATATCTGAAGGACCTTGTCCGGCCTATGGGTTAATGTATCATCGCATTCTTCACCGATCAACTCTTCCACAAGATCTCGTTTCCCTCCAGCACCTAAGGAGCCTTTGGGGAGTGGATTGCTCCTCATGATCGTGCATTCAAAACGTAATCGTAGATTGACCACCACCCCATCTCGAAAGGCAGTGGTGAGCGTCTTCTGGTAGTCATTAAAGTCAAACTTGGTCAAGAACCCCAGGGATCCCAGCGAGAACGAAAGCACCGGCGGTACCACATGCTGAAACAGCCAACTTGTGAATAGAACAGTTCCATCACCCCCAAGCGTGACAACAAAATCAAACAGATGGGCTCTCTCAGCTGCAAGCTTATGGTCCCAATACTTCAAACGAGACTTCGCAGAAGGCTCCTCCTGTAATATCTGCGCAGCACCGAATTCCGGATCCGTTTCCAGGCGCTTTTCCACGTACACATTATACTGCGTAGCGCGCTCCTTGGATAAAAGCCACCTCGTGACCTCTCTTGTTGAACCGATCACGGACTGATCCCCAACCTTGGTTACCAAGAAAACCGTCTTGACAGTAAGTCTGAGCTTGATGCTGTCCAGTTTCTTCGACAGCTTGCGCACATTCCAAGCCATATCGGACAGTTGTTTCTTGGTCAAATGTCGCGACTGCACCATAGCCTTCTCAGCCATGGGGGTATGGTTATCAGATTCCTCATCACCCATAGCCTCTTCCTCTCCCTCGCCCTTGGACCGATTCAAGACCCCTTCCAGCTCCTTGATTTTATGTTTGGGGTCCCCCCACTCCCCCGCAATCAGCGAGTGCACAAAACATGCTGTGGTTTGATCTGGATGAGATAGGTCGGGTCTCGTCATGGGGTCATCTGCCATGACCAGGGAGGACTTGCGGCGATGATTGTATTCGGGATAAAGCACGACCTAAAGAATACACGCGCATATAATTAGCAAATTAATCAAGGTTTGCTTCATCTCATTTTATCAACAATACCTCTAACTGATTGTGGGCATCCGCATCCTCTGTCCCCCCGCGGCCCTTCGGCCAAGTCAGCTTTGGCATTATACTGATCAGCTCGGCAACCTACGGAGCCATCACGGTATGGCTGTTCATCCATGATGTATACTTGGGCCGTTTCTATAGACTCACGACCGGTCGTGATGCCACTATGGCGTGGTCATGGTGTGTCGATAATTAGGTTGGTTGACGTCTGGATTGAGGGTCGCAACGGGTCTGGATGAATGGGGCTATGACGTCGGTCTACCGTTCGGGCGGTCATTGTGCGTCTTGCAACTGAATCCATTGTCAACGGCCATGACGAGATATTGATGCTGGAGCAATTGATTTGGGGGGTGTAATAATTGAATGTCTGGTTGCATTGGAGTGGTTGAACGATTTGGTTTGGGAGGTACCTTGGTTGGGTAGTACTTGGGTTGGTTATTCACTTGCGGCAGATATATATTTTGGGACAACGGGTACATGAACTACATCATTCTTTGACAGAACATCGCACAATCTTGTAGATCTGAAGAACACAATTCTCAAACAACTAGTACATATTCTTGAATCGACCCAAGAGGAACTATGTAGTGTGCTGTTACAGGAAGGTTGGTCACTCTCGACATTGTATACAACCATCTCGACAAGCCTCATTGGTCGGGCTAGGTACTATCAACCAGGCCTGCTTAGGCGGTGATACGAACCCCCCCCGCGTGCTCATACTTACATGCCGGTCCACCCACCCCAATGAACAAAGGCTTCCCAGCGAATAGACCATCGGCAGCTCCCAACATTACACATGTCATCCCAAAAAACTATGGTCATCACGACGCCGCACATCCGAGACAACTGACACCGTTGTCCTACATGTGACAAGAAAGCTGAGACCCCCCCTACACAGCCCGGGCAGTTGCTCTTCTGGAAGGCCTACGAATAGACAGATTTATTATTAGAAATCAACCGACAAAGGTCTCGGGGAGTTTCCCATCTGGAGACTGCACCAAAATGGAAACGGAATCGGCATGTCGGCAGAGCCAAGGAGAGTTGGATCAGTCAGTGGTCTGGGGCAGGCAACACCCCGGACCGCTGACCCCGAGTGACACATCCAAGAAAAACAGCAAAGGAGACGTCTTCACCGTGGCCCTGACGGTACGAAGATGTCATGAGGCGGCAAGGTTGGCGGGCGCAGAGGATGCGTGGCACATGAGACAAAAGCTGACAACAGACTTTCTTAGCTGGCCTTGGGCTGGGGGCAATGTGTCTAGGTTCAATAACTCACGCCGCGCCCAGTTCGATCTAGGCGCGTTAGCAGCGGTCCATAGGTACTCCATAGCCATGGACAGTGGCCGAGGCTAAATTAGGAGCAATTAAGAGAGAGGGATCAGCCATCGACACCGGCAACGTGCCATGCTGCCAGCCACCGAATAATCCGGGCTCCACCGCCCTATAATAACCACCACCGCCGCCCGACAATCCCGCGGCTCCCGTTTGTGCCCCTCATCTATTTACAGTTTGCGAGGGAATAATGGGAATTAGGAAGGGCCCTTCGATAGGCACCCAAAACTTGTTTTGCACCGCGCCCGCCCGCACACGGGGGCTGTCCGTCCCAGCACGGCAAGGGGACTTTGCGTTTGCAGCCCGGTGTCGATGGCGTTCCAGCCTCGATCCCGAAATGGAGCATGGCTTGCATCGGTGGTACCCCAGATGATTGAAGAAGCAGGAGAGACAAAGTACCGACAAAGTATCGACTATTGAAGCGGGACGAATAGTCAGCCATGTGGCTTTCCGAACTCCATCCAGTCTGGTGAAAGCAACAGACTTACTCCGTAGTAGGCCCGCTAACCACTTTGAACTCGGCCGAGCCTCGAAACCGCCTACGTAAAAGGTTAATCGGAACCGGAGAATAATAGTTGGGAATCCCGAGTCTCGACGTCGTCGACACAACGCGTGACTCCATCCGGACGGAGGACCATCGCCAACACTTTACCTTTTTGAGGGCGGCCAATCTGCATACCGCCACGACACATCCAGTCTAGGTCAAGGCATGATGAGACCAAGCCCCCGAGTAGGATCCTTTACAGATCCATAGGAAGGTAGCGTCTGCTTGACAGAATCCTGGGCGCGTTATTTGCTCGTCAGAATGCACTAGGTTGACCCACCAACGGTCAGACATCGTCGACATCCTTCATTGGTGGTTGCTGTGCTGCTGGATTGTGGTAATACCCGCTGTTTGCCGATTAGCATCATGCAGAGTGCAGAGAGTGGGTTAGGGGGCGACGAAGAAGAAGGGGGAAGTCCGGAATGGGGATCCAAGGCCAAAGGAAAATTCGGCGGCCAGCTCAATGGGCTAATTTCCCTCCGTCGGGGCAAATTTGGCTGCGGCGAATCGGGTAGGTACCCCACTATGGATCTGCCGTGACAGTGCAGCAGCCATTGCAAAGTGAAAGTGCAAAGAGAGATTCAGCCACCGCTGATGATTAATCCCCAATATTGGGACCTGGCAAGTCTTGGGTTGCCGGTTCCAGTCATTCATCGGTGGGCCGCCGACTATCATTGACCGCAACTGAGGCACGGTGCGTCGGGTCTGGTGCGATTTACAGCCGATCTTCTAATAGTGAGTCTGTCAACGGGGACGGGGGGATCGTTTCTGGTCGGCCCCTCTCTGATTACACTTATTAGTTGTTCTTTGCTCTGCTTCGGTCTGTGTTTCAGTGTAGCATTCTCCCGTTCGGTGGATTTCCTCAGCCGGCAAGAGATGGTGGAGGTGGAGGAGGAGGAGAGGAGGAGCCAGGAGGGCAATGCTGCCTGGATCGGATTGCCAGGGGTAGTGAAACGATCCAAGGCGCTTCGTATCCCGAGGCCAGCCCGGGCATCGTGCGTCCTCAGTTGCGGGGACCCTTCGAGGGGCAACGATGATGAGGATGATTGATGGTCCGGAGCACGGTACTATTATGTACAAGCCCCTCTCGTAGCGTCATAGGCTGAAGCAGCCGCCGGAAAACCTCAGCAGCGACCTAGGGGAGGCGATCGATATGTGATGAGAGCAGCACCGTCCTTCAGTCAGGTGGTTCCATTGCCTCTGCGCGCTGCAAGTCCGTCGCTCGCCGAGTAATAATGATAATATCAAATCCATCCTCCCCTGGCTGCATCCAGATGCATGCCTGACCCCGTCACACTGTGGTGGCCTGACGGCTAGACCTGATTGGTGCCGTATGGTACGGTATTCTGGCGCCCCGACTGTTCCGTATAGTGCACCTTCTTGGGTGAATGGCGGTGGCATGAGGCACCCATTCATTAGTCAGGAGGAGGAGGAGGAGTAGCGTTCCAGACCCCGTAGATACCGAGATACTACCTAGATACTACTCGATAGCCGGTATAGTGTATAGTATGTAGTATGCGTCCAGGATTCTTGGGCCATGTCTTCCTGGTTGGATGACATGTAGGACAAACCTAAGCACAGGCCACATTCTGTGGGATTGCCTATGTACCTTCAGATCTGAACAATGCAAGAATCCAGAATGCTGCAGTATCTGAGTGCCGGCTTGTCTGCGGTGGCAGCTGAAGATAGGTAGGTAGGTGCCTACCTCGCATCGGCCCAGCCAGCACGTCTGCCTACAGCAGATCCTGCATGCCCCTTCGTGTTATTTGGAGAGATCTGGTTGTCGTGGACGGTGTACCCGCCTCTGCCCAGCCAGACTCCACCTTACAGCAATACACAGTACACGGCCAAGTGGTATTGTCGGACTCTGTGCGCGGAGACAAAAGATTGAGCCCGATCGAGGCCCATCATTGGCCCGAGGGACAGCACCCTATTTTGGTTCCCATGCATGCATGCATGGGCCTACTGGCGGTATATGTATGTACGCCATTTGACTCATGGCCACCTGCAGATGCCTTCCGTCGCCTGTACGGAGTAGTAAGTAGCCTTGATGAGTAAAGCCATTCGCAGCTGACGGTCTGCTGGATCATCATCATCAGCAGCAGCCTGGAAGAGCCCGGCTTACGAACATCGAAACCATCAGGCTCATCGCCTAGGCTGCCCATGCCACGGACTGCTCCGTATTACTATAATGTCGCACCTTGCGAGTCTCATTCCGGTCGCCAAATGGCAGATGCAGCTTGCTGATGACCCACTTTGGGGGTGGTTTTGGGCGCTCTCCTTCATGCTCCCTACGTAACCGGGCGGTCCTCACGGAGTACCCTGCCGCGCGATCTGCTTGGGGGAGCTCAGACGTTGTGGCGTCGGCCAGGGCACGCGGTCAATCACTTTCTGCTAGTAACTTTATCATTACAATGCTTCTCGCCGACTCACCGAGGGGGGGAGAAGCTTTGCAAGACCCGTATCAACAGTGCCACGGTGGGTTGGGTTGAGCCTGGGCAATCAGGACCACCACCCGAGCAAGGCGAGCGGTATCTGGAATGCCGTGTCACATCCACCCTGCGCTGATGGCTTGATTTCACGATCGGTTGCAGCCTGGCACTTCCAGCTCCAGTTCTAAACCTGGCGAAGTAAGGTGCTGGACGAGATTCCACCAGGAAGCATGGTTCGATGACGATGACGATGGGATGGATGAGGCTTGGACGTTGAGTGAACCTGCCCCTGATAACTTAGCACCGCAACGCATGTAAGCACTTTCCCCGGCGGCCAATGAGGGTGGGGCGCGGCTGCCATACGGTGATATCGAAGTCAGCTTCCTTTACCACGGGGCCAGAAGTAGGGGCTGGTGAATGGTGACATGCCACTAAAGCAAGCCAAATTAAATTAGCGTCCAAGGATTCCATTGTTTAGGTCGGAGGAGGCCACTGAGCGCTCGGGCCTAAACATGGTCTGATGACACGTTAATCCTCAGGGAGCGAAATAGGAATGCGGCGGCGGAGGCGCCGAGCCCAGAAGCCGGGACGACGGCTTACATGTTGGAGTGTTGGAGTGTTGGAGAGAATCTAAGATTTGAAGGCGTGTTGCGAGTTGATCACTGGCGTGGGACTTGGGTGATCCCTACATGGTGGAATGGTTGACTTTCTCCGAAGCGCAGTGCTTAGGCCTGTCTCGGACGGCGACCGCCATTTCGCTTACTCAGTTGCTGGATCGAGCGGGATACATCAGCTAGGCGGCGGGATTCTGATGGGGAAGCCAGGGTGCCATGCAGGCGCATCCATGTCCCTGATGATTTAATTCTGAGTCCAAGCCAGCCATCCCCTCTGTCTGGAGGACTCGGCTGTTTTCACTAGATTGTTGGCGACATTGCTTTTTGGCACAACGAGGGGGCCAGATGATGATTATGATTATTATTACCGAATACCGATTTCAGTCGTACCGAGATGGATTCAATAAAGCAACTCTAACTCAAATTGACTAGGGGCAGTGAGACAGGTTAGTTGGAGCTTGTGCCATGCTAAAATCCTTAGGCCTCTCATATCACGAGCCGGAGCCTTTGGTTCATATAGCATCACCCTAAACCTTTGTAATCGATCCGTGGCGCAATGTAGCGGGTGAGAAACTAAAAAGTTGATATGGAGTTGCTCTAACTCCTAAATATCCTAATTCCCAAGGTTGCGCGGGTCCCGCCGGGACGGTGCATCACGGCGTGATCTTTTAGCCTTTCATTCACCATTAGCTAATAGTTAATGACATCTTAGCTGAACCTTGCTGTCCAGACACATCAAAAGGGTCATATCAGTGGTCGCAGCGGCACGAGGAGTTGAGAGAGATAGACCCTGTGTGATGATCAACCCGAAAGAGAGGTGGCTGAACTTCCCTGGCGAGGAGATGGACGAGTCTAGTACATCCCCTGGTGAGAGAATTGGTCATACTCCAAACAGTACAGAGTATCTACCCCGTACAGGTTTAGTGATGCGTCGTTGTTTGCAACTCATCGGATCGGCACTCAAGGTTTCTATTGGCTTTTGAGCGATGCCGTTTGCGAGCCTCGGTCGACTGGAGGCGTGTAGAGCACCACTTACAGCAGGCGACCAGGAGGTAAGTGTAAGTGAGTGAGTGAGAGCGAGCAGGCTGAGTGGTTACCACAGTACCATACGGAGCTAGCTGGTAGTAGCTCACTTTACTTACCTGCTCCCTGGTAGGATCCCTGTTCGACTCTGGGTGACTCCGTAATCCCGTAGATACGGACTACGGAGATATGGGAGCCTGACCCACTTGGTTTGGCCTGGTTCTTTTTTTTTTTTTTTTTTTTTTTTTTTTTTTTTTTCCCCTTCCCTTTCCCCTCGCCCTTTCTCTTTTTTGCCTCCCCTTCTCCTTCGCATGCCCAATCGAGTGCTGACTTGGCCCCTGGCCTTCTGGAATTTTGTTCTTCTCGCAACCCTCCTTCCAGTCCCCTGCCGTCAGGTGGGCCTGCACATGCGTTCCGATGGTTCCCCTCCTGTAATCTCCGGCTTCTGATTTGTAGGGCAACCAGACGATGATCTCAACTGTCTGATTAGTCGCTTTTGCGATGATGCATCTTAATTAGTAGTGATTGCATCCGCCTAGGGCGTCGACACGGAGGTTTTCTGAAGTTCGTTTCCCTTTGGATCTGGCCTGTAACGCCTTTTGGCGCTGTTCGAGGCTTCGAGCACAATGGAAGGCTATCCGCCTCCCCGAATAGCCGGGTTCTCAACAGGGACAAGCATCGTCCTTTCTCGAATGACAGCCTATCACCTCATCCGTGGGTGATTCGGCTGGGCCAGAACGGCGTGACGGATGCAGTGCCACAAATCCGATCACCAGGCTGTCGTAGCCGGAGCACGGTGGCCATGATTGCTCATACGGAGTACATCCTACATACATACCTACCTACCTACCTAGTAGCTAGTACATACATACTGGTTGCTTTTGCGCCCCTTCTTTGGCCCTATGCAGGTTTAGGCACAGTCGCTTTCAGGTCCAAATTCAAGGCAGGCGGGCGAGCAGGAGAAGAGGAGAGGAGAGAAGAGGAGGGGCGCATGTAACTTGACCAAGGGGACTAAAAGTGACTTTCTCTCAGCCTTCAGGTACTTACGGGGACTAACCGGAGAGGGTAGGGCTCAGCTCTAGTCGGTCCTCCTCCGGCCGCATCCCTGGTTCTGG
Organism: Aspergillus sclerotiicarbonarius CBS 121057; assembly: GCA_003184635.1. Lineage (NCBI taxonomy): Eukaryota > Fungi > Ascomycota > Eurotiomycetes > Eurotiales > Aspergillaceae > Aspergillus > Aspergillus sclerotiicarbonarius. The sequence continues at coordinate 353,268 of KZ826331.1, read as the reverse complement.
AAATGGTCCCCATGTCAATGGAATAATCCTCCGCCCCGGTTTCCTTTGTCGATTACATCGGATGGGGCTGTGGTGCTCCAGGCGGATCCCATATGCTGTTCCTATTCTGGTGCAGCTGGACTCGTCATAAAACATTATTGGCACCCGCCCAGCCCATCCCATCCCATCCCATCCCATCCCATCCCATCCCGGATAAGCTACTGTTAAAGAGCCAGCCTAACCGGTGGAGTCGGATACCGCAATGTGTGTTTACTGTTTCCCTCAAATGTGTCTTGCGACTTGCGTAGTGCATCCCTCCCCCCCACTCTCTCTCCGGCCCTGAGCAAATTCTGCTTCTCATGCCTCCGTATAACGCCTCCGATCCTTGAACCCAGACCAAGTGTTGTCATCTCTAGCCGAACTTTCCGTTCTCTCCACCCTCCTCCCCCCGTTCCCCCCCCCTACACCGAGAGATGGCCCGTACGGTAGTAGGCTTTCACCGTTCAGCCACTTAGCCATCTGATCTAAGCCGTCTCGTCACACGTAAAGGTATGACTATGAAACATGTGATCCACACCGAATAGATTAACCCAGCAGTCCAGCACCGCAATCGATAAGCCAGAATAATGATCAATATGGCGGAGATAGGTGCTTGGGAGGTGAGGTCGGAGCAGTAGTACTCCGTACTAGTATAACCTATCCTGGGTATGTAGGTGAAAAGGCAATGTGGTCCTCTTGTGCACATCCCGACGTATCGAGTAACACGACTCGCGGGCCAATGGATTGCTAATAGCAATCAATGATCATCAATCCAGCGCTTCACGAGACAAGTGATCACCGAGTCAGGGCCCCGTAGGCAGGCCGGTTTAGTCTAGGTTGGTCTCAGTGGTTGCAAGTACGCAATAAACGGTGATGCCTCCAACCCGAGAGCGGTTGGACAGGAATAGAAGCATCCAGGGAATCAAAAGGATGGCCGGATGGGTCATTGGATACGCGCCCGGGGATGCCGAAGGATGATGACGATGACCAGGAATGGACGGAAGGCAGTTGTTGTTCAACCATCAGCATGCTTCTGCCTTGCCCTTGTTCGATCCATCAATACGACAGCTACCAGATAAGTGTTGCTTTGCTATGTGGGTGTAAGTATGTGTGCCTCTCAGCCTGGGCCCAGGCTGCCCCCCGCTGTCTGTCTGTAGTTATGTAGTATGTAGTATGTACGTACTCCGGATAAGGGAAGCAAGCGAGTAACAACCGGCCCTTGAGAACTTTCCGCATTATTGTAACCCTTGCGTAACGGGCGTTGTGACGCGTTGGAAACGGTGAACTTGTGGGGACCACACCGAACTGGAAGGGGTTACTTAACGAGGGAGGAGGAGAGAAGGGCCTCGGGGAGGGGGGGCAATGTTGTAGGTAATACGGAGGAAGAATGATTGACTGGAGGGTTGGTCGCAGGGTTGACGATCGGGTCGGATCGTGGGTCATTACTGCTTGAGTATTGCAGGTTCAATAAAATACCTGACCTGTTGACCGCGGCATTCCCATCATGACTAAGACCGTCAGTGTATCACATCCATCCATGGACAGGGCCGCCTCGACGAAAGGAGCAGGTACCTACGGAGTACATCGTATACGTAGTCATGCCTGTGCTGATGTACCTATACTAGAATGATCCTACTACCACCTACCTCTCCAAGGTATACACCCCTGGTCGTTAAGAGATGCGTACTATGTAGTAGTACCAACTACCTAGGAATCCCCTCCCTGGTAGCTGGCTAGCCTGCCATAGGCCGGCTGCGTCATTGTTAATTTAATAATGTGACCGTGCTACCTACCTATCCTTTCTTGCTTTTGATGAGCACTATGGAGAGGAGGGTCGAATGTAACCGATCACCGTACCTATCGCGTACCTCATTACGGAAGTGGTATCTATCCGACCGGGGAGGCAATGCAGCCGCGGGCGGGACCTTCCTGGTACGGTACGGTAATGATGATGCAGTAGTTCCCAGTTTAGCCCCAGACTTCCCATGGGGCTCTCACACGGGCCTTAAGACTTACGCTGCGTATTGGAAAGTGGAGAGGTAGATAGTGGACAGTGGAAAGTTTAGGGTGGTTTAGTTTCGGCATGTCCCAGGCAGTCAGGCAGGCCCGTCTGTTTCTGGTTCCTTCTTTAACTTCCATCCATGATCTCTGCTGCCTTTTCCCTGGCTGGAGCTCCGATTCCAGTTTCCCACCCAATCACCCGCCCCCATTCCCCATCTCCCTCGTTTTCCCTTGCCCTCTTTTCACCTTTTCGGTTTTCACCCTCCTCGGAGTGGAGTGCATCAATTCACTTCACTTGCCAATGGGTCTGATCATCCCCACCATCAACATTATTCATTCGGCTCCCCACCCGCCCTCCCTCCTCGTCACCCGCCATTAACCACTAACCAGCCCCCAATCCCATGGGCCCAGGGCAGTCCAGAGTGTGCCGACGTTTGCCAGAAGAGTCCGAGACAGGATTGCCGCTCCCAAAGTCCTTGGGGTGGAGCAAGCAGCATCGTGTGGCATGGGCTCGTCTGAATCATCACACCTTCCTTGGGTCCCTTCCTTCCTGGCTCCTGCTGCCCCTAGTCTCCTAGAAGTTCCCACCCCTACTAGTCTGTTTTCGTTAGTGTCAACGTCGTGTCATCCCAAGTCCCAACATGTGCCCGCGCCCACTAGCCCACTAGCGTTCTCACTTACAGTAATGGATCGTGGAACTGGGGCGGATGGTAGATCAAGAAATGCCCATGTACATACGTTCCACATCTTTGTGTATCATGTTTTTGTAGGGCGGCTAGAGCCTTTTCCTTTTTCTTTTCCTTTTCTTTTTCTTTTTTTTTTTTTTTTTTTTTTTTTTTTTTTTTTTTTTTTTTTTTTTTTTTTTTTTTTTTTTTTTTTCTGGTCTCCCCTTTTTTAGAGTTCCTCTTACTTTACCGAATAATCTACTCATCTAAACCATCTGGGCCAATTACTCGACTAGGCACTACTGAAGACGCACGTACTTGCTTCCCGTACCTTGCTCCACGCCTTGTGACCCTCACGCCCCCCCTGTGTCATCTTTAGATGATAAGTCTCGAACCCCAGTCTTCGGAGATCCTTCACATATTCCTGCAGTCATCATCCATGGGTCCTAGCCGTGCTTGATACTCCATATATACCAATCCCTCCGTCTTACCCTAGCCTCCCGCCTACTACTATGTATGTTTATATCGCCCACCTTCCTCCTCTTACTTTCAATTGACCATCCACTCCTCTCAGTCCGTTCCATCCATCCGTCCATCTATCCATCCACAAAGCATTTCTCTCAATGGCCGACTGCTGGCAACCCCAATCAGCCTTTGCCAACCCGACCTGGGTGCAAGGCAACCAGTCCTGCTGGCGTTCGTCGACATTCCGGGACTTGATCCATGCTTTCCCTAGGCCGAAGCATACTGGCCGAGTGACGAAACCTCGCAGTGCTGGGAACAGTCCTTCGTCTGCTGGCAGACGCCGGACAGCAACCATCCCTTACAGTTCGCCGATGTACCAGGGCTATCAGGCTCCCGTCAATGCTGCCCTTGTGGCCTCGGCACTGTCCCGAACTGGTCGAACCCGTCCGACAAGTTGGCACCCATCAATGGAGTCGGTTGGTTATTCGGCGGCTCAGTATCTACCGGCAACCACGGCAATGGATAACTTCGCCGCCATTGGCGTGTGTCCTCAGCCACTTCCCACTGCCCCCGCCACCTACGAGGACACTTCTATGCTACCATATGGTCCATCGGATATGGGTCTCCATGCTCTCCCCGGCGGACAACAACAGATGCCGCTCCAACAATCCTTCCTCCAGATGAACGATTCGCAGGCCGAGCTTGTTTCTTGGGACCCCAATGCTTCGACCATGACCACCATGGCCGAGCCTATGTCTGATTGCTGGTCCTTTGACATGTCATCCATGCACAACAACATTCCTTCGACATATGTCACAGCCTCGGGCTACGAAAGTGCCCCATCATCCACTGGCCCTCCTACACCCGACTTTCTCCCCATCCAGCGGCCCGACGATGATTTCAATCCTCAGATTGAGCCGCTGTTCGAGAAGTCCAAAGTTGAGGACGAGCTGGTTGGAATGGGTCTTTACAGCAACCCGGAAGCTTCACTGGAAACCTCGCTCATAGGGCTATCTGGCAAAGGGCTGAAGTTGGAGGAGACCTTCACCCCATCGTCGGATAACGAAGCGGAAGACCAGGATGGCAACGACAACGAAGAAGACGACGAGGAGTCGGAGTCGGAGCAGGATGAGGGCTCTGACTCGAATCAGAAGCAGCCGGAGCACAAGCCTTACCAACAACCGGTCAAGGCACCTGGCAGCATGATGCAACGATCCTTTTTCTTCGAGGACGATGGGCTCGAGCAACATGCCGTGGTCGAGTCTCAGCCGTTTGTGAACATGGCGAGCCAGCCTTGCATGAATTATAGCTACGGATGGATTTGATTCGACACGATTACTTTTTGCTTTTATGGCTTTTTATTTTTCGGGTTACAGCATTGCATAGCATGGAGTTGTCGTTTTCGGAAGGCGTTAGCAACTTAGCATACACAACAGGATACCCAGGGAGGATGTTTGAACTTCAAAATACATGTATTAAGAGAGTGAATGTAACAATGACCAAGAACTCAATGAGCATACGATGAGCATACGAATTATGAGTAATTGTAATATTTGCATAGCCCAGCAGAACAGCCGTCACAGTAACGACAAGACGGACTGAACCCCGAAAGGGGAAAATGGAAATGCCATCGGCCGGAACAACCTTAATCCGGGGCTCAAAATCACTGCGACGAGATGTACATTCACCCCAACCGGTACAAGGAGAGAAAGACATAGCAGTTCAAACTGCTAGAGCAATCAATCCAAGATGGCGAAAGTCATTTTCACCCCCTGGAAGGAGCACTCCCAATTACTCGCCGTGCGGGGGCAATTCTACCCTGCGCCATTCTACGATGGGCCAGACATGCGCTCCAAGGCCTGCGCCACTGTATGCGAAATCTGCCTTGGATGGTCTCCCGACCTGACACTAACATGGATCATAGGTTGGGGCTTGGAAACTACGAGGGAATCTGCCCCATCCGGTCGAGGCCACGGCCTTGCTCACGGATGCGATTCTGCATGACGATGCCCAGAAAAATTCTATATTCTCCATCCGAGCCACGTACTCGGCGGCGTTTTGTCGGTATGCATTCCATTCCTAGTATTTTATTTATCATGAGATTTTTTTTTGTTTGCTGCACACAACATATACTAATGTAATACAGATTCGTGACCGGTCTCGTTGACTCCAAGCTCAACGGGCAGCGAAAAACCATGTTCCAAAGAGCCATTGACCTTGGACTACCGGCCTCGTTCGTGGAACTGCGCCACGAGGCCACGCATCGTGAACTGCCTTCGCTGACTGTGTTGCGGAATGCCACGCAACGGTCCCTTGAATGGCTCTGGGATTACTACTGGGCTAAGACTGATCTGAGTGCCGATATGGTGCCTGGGGTGTCTGAGCCTGGGATGCTTGATGGGGCTGCTGAGGATGATGATGTCGAACCCATCAAGGCTGCTGTCAGAAGCAGTTTCGAGCAGTTGATGTCGGAAGAAGAGTCGTCCGAACCGCCCCGGAAGAAGAGACGGTTCCAACAGAATGTGTCTTCTGCGTCTACGCATTTGGTCTCAATATGCAAGTCCTCTAGTTCCGGGGCGTCTACGCTAGCGAACGTTATTGTAGAGGACTCGATATTGGTTCCTCCAGGACGAAAGTCAGTATTTCTCTTCCTCGTTCTGGTGATCTATGGTATTGACGCTAACTCTGTATCAGGATCGGTGATGCCATGACGGAAACATTCTCCAAATGGGATCCATTACTGCAGACGCTCGCGGAGGGCCACCCCCCGGTTCTGGCAGCGCTGGCGGAGGAACTGGTGAACGTACTGGCCTTTGCGGGCTCGAAGAACCTGAAAGGGGACCCCCATCTCGAAGGAACATATCTGTGGCTGGACCATATCCTTCAATCGCCGGAATGGGAGTCTCGAGGGCGACTCCTTTCCCACGCGTACATTCTCGCTGTTTGCGAGCAGAGTTCCAACCACTGGACGGCGCTTTTGGGAGAGAGCATACGGGAGAAGAGCGGCCAAGCTGCTGAAAAGGTATCCGCATCAAGTCAGTCCAAGACCGAGTCTGGACTCAAGCGGGCTGAGGATGCTGATCTGAAGGAGTTGAAGAAATTCGGCTGGGACACCGTAGATACGTGGGATACGCGGCCCTTGGGAATAGTCTAGACTGTAGTAGAGGATATGAATATGACCCAGCTGTGCCATGAGCCTGAGGGATGTCGACCGTAACAGGACTAGCGTACCCGCCACACGTGGCTGAGCCACAGAACGAGCCTATGAGGTAATCGCCAATCAACGCTATGGTCAGCATAGCTCCAGCTGTTGCAACCACCCCGCATCGGTCCAGCAGTTCAGCATTTGCAATCCTTATGTCCATGTGCCTTACCAGAGCCGTCTGGTCATCCGTGAGGTTCCAACCCGTGCGAGCGAGAGTGCCAGCGCAGTCGCGACAAATCAGAGCCATGCATGTGCAGTCGATCCCGATGTGTATGTCAAACCTAAGAATTCCCCCAAGGTACTTACTCATGTTCCTGTTCCTTGCTGACCCCGCCAGGGACCGGGAAGGGCAACAACTACGCCTACCTGGTGACGGATGAGCCGACCAAGCAGTCGGTCATTATTGACCCGGCCAATCCGCCCGAGTACGTTTGTCCTGTGGGTCGTGGGCTGAGCTGGGCTGATTAAGTGCAGAGTGGCTCCGGAGCTGCAATCTCAGATTGACGCAGGGAAGATAAATCTTACGGCTATTGTTAATACGCATCAGTATGTGTTGTTCCTGCTCAAGTTGGGGATCTCGATGCTAATTTGACAGTCACTGGGATCATGCCGGCGGAAACAATGAAATGGTACGTACGCTACACGAACCAGCATGGTGATCGCCAACTGACTCGCGAAGCTGAAAACCTTTGGCCAAATACCCGTCATTGGAGGCAAGAACTGCCAGTCTGTTACCAAGTCCCCGGCCCACGGTGAAGAGTTTAAGATTGGAGAGCGCATCTCCGTCAAGGCGCTGCACACGCCATGCCATACGCAGGACAGTATCTGCTACTTTATGCAGGATGGAGAGGACAAGGTTGTCTTCACTGGTGATACTTTGTTTATCGGAGGTGAGTCCAGTTTGCATAGTTTATGGACTCAGCTAAACGGATAGGATGCGGCCGGTTCTTCGAGGGCACTGCCCCGGAGATGCACAAGGCGTTGAACGAGACGCTGGCAGCGCTGCCGGATGATACTAAGGTCTATGTGAGTACCAGTTGCTAGCTTACTCGAGTTGTTGGTTACTGACTGTCTAGCCTGGCCACGAATACACCAAGGGCAATGTCCAGTTCTGCCTGGCTGTGTCGCAGTCGGAGCCTATCAAGAAGCTGGAGGCGTTTGCAAATGCAAACAAAGAGACGCAGGGAAAGTTCACTATTGGCGATGAGAAGGTAGGTCGCTCCCTTGTTGGATGTGCAGGGCTAATATGATATAGCTGCATAACGTGTTCATGCGTGTCAATGTGAGTACCTCCTCCAAAGCAAAGAACTAAGCTAACTGCTACAGGACCCCGAGATCCAGAAGAAGACCGGCAAGACGGACCCGGTCGAGGTGATGGCAGCGCTGAGAGAGATGAAGAACAATATGTAACTTTATTCCGACATGATCAAACAGTGAACATGAACAGACAATAGTGGCACAAATACGAACACAAGCCCAACAACCCTCAACTGTAGCAGTTGTATGACACCTTGTACATTTCATCTCAAACGTCCAGTCCAAAGAGATCATCGTGACGTCAGCCACAACCATCTGTATATCAACACCACCTTTAACCACGTCACTCAATGAGCCATACTCCAAGCCCATATCCTCATACCCTCATACACAGAAGAAACAATGTCCACCGAACCAGAAACCCACCTCCCCGGCACCTGCAAAACCACCAAAAGCACCGTCCTCGAGACCGGCGCCAAAGCCATCCAAGACTTCAAGCCCGTGAACAACATCTGCGCACACCTGAATGCCTTTCACGTTTACGCCTCTGACAAGACACGCTGCGTAGAGGCCAATCACTACTGCTCGCATATCACAGAGGGTGTGTTTCCCCCTCCCCTTCCCTTTCTCTTCCCTATTAACCTTACACCCCTCTAATAATAATGAACCACCCCTAAACACCATCCATACATAACCCATACACCAAACCACTACCCAACCCCCCTCCCCCCTCCCCCTCCTTCATAATACTAAAAATAATAATAATAATAGACATAAGACAATGCCTCATCTACTCCACCCCGCACGCCACCTCCCCGCTAATCGGAATCGAATACATGATCACCCCGAAACTCTTCTCCACGCTTCCCCCCGAAGAAAAATCCCTCTGGCATACACACATCTACGAAGTGCGTAGCGGGATGCTCATAATGCCCAAACCCTCTCCCTCTTCCTCCCATACAACCCCATCCCCATCCTCCCTGGTGCCAGACACAGCATGGGAAGCCGCCGAAACCGCCGAAATGCGGGACATTTTGCCACTATATGGCAAAACGTATCATTTTTGGCAGGTTGATCGAGGA
>KZ826331.1:294830-344460 GCA_003184635.1 Aspergillus sclerotiicarbonarius CBS 121057 | reverse complement strand
TTTTTTTTTTTTTTCTCAATTTTCTTTTTCTTTTCTTTCCATTATTTTTTCTGTTCTTTGCCCGCTTTTTTGTATTTTATTTTATTTTATTTTTTATTTTTTTCCCTGGTCTGCTTCCCCAAGTCTCTCGGGCCCTCCTTCTCCTCCCTTGTGTGATTTCTATTACTATCATCGATATTTTATTTGATTTAAAATTTAATCATTTTTCTGTAGTGGTAATCAGGAGCAAGATTAGTGAGTAGGCGTTGAATGAGCTCATCTTATTTCAGATGAGGTTTCCCTAATCAGATCGGTCTCCCGAGTTGGTCAGTAGGCGCCTCTGTTTGGATCTGCTCTGGCTTTGCCCGCGTTGAATTGTTTCTTAATGGTTGCTCGACCCTGCAGAACAGGACGTCCTTTGGTCTTCTGTACCATCACTCATCTGTCCGTCCAGAACTCGGGTGTCTCTTTGTTTCTTTCGACCTGGTCTTAGCCATCGATCTCATTGTTTACCATCATCACCATTATTATTATTATTATTATTATTATTCCCACGGGTACGTGATCACTGATTTTATTTCCCCCTCCCCCTCTGACATCTCCTGCGCATGCTTGGTTATTATTTCCCTACACCTCGTCTTTGCCCGCTTGCTGCCAATACCTCTTTCCCCCCTCCCTCTTTCCCTCCCACCCCTTCCCCTGGAGCCAATCTGCGGCCAGTGTGCAGACACCGCGTCAGTTGGATCATCGCCGTCCTAGCCCAAACGGTGGTTCCTGTCCGGCGTCTTGTTTAGCTTATCCGGCCGATGGTCCTTGCTTCGTGGCGGATTTGCGGAATCCTCACTGTCTGAGCTTGACACTGCGCTTGTGGACTGGACCCTGCCAGAAGGAAGAGCCAGAGAGCAAGCAGCAGCACCGGCAGCAGCCTAGCAGGAGCAGGAGGAGCACCAGCAGCAGCACCGGCACCGGCACCAGATCCCACGGTGCAGCAGTCTCTCCGCTCTTCCGCAAGACGCACGGTTGTTGTCTCCCAGAAAATCCCACTCCCCTTCTTCTGTTGCTCTTTTTTAGTTGCGAGATCCACACCTGACTATTTCCCTTTCTGCTCATTTTTCCCTTTTCTTATTTTAATTTCATCGTGCTTTTTATTTTTTTCATTTTCATTTCCATTTTTTATTTATTTTCGTGCTATTTTATCATTTCAATCCTGCATTTGTTTTTTAATTTCGTTGTTAATCCCTTCCCCCTCTTAGCTGTTGGGGGTTTCTGCTGACACCTTTTATTTTTGTCCACTTTGGTTTTATTTTTTTCCCTCCCCGTTTTATTAAAAAAAAAGACCCCAGGACGACTACTTAGTACATAGTTATAGTGACAGACGGTCCCAGAGATCCACTGCTCGGTCCCTCTCCAAGTTCCTTTGCCTCGTTCTTCAGAACCGACTCCAAACGGGCCCGCGACCAGACGGACCCGGCCGGGGCTGACGCCTAGATAATACATATAATAGAAAAAGGGCCAAACGCAAAGGACAGCCGACGAGTGCGCGACAAGCTATAAGCATCAGAGACATTCTACGGCAGACAATTGCCTTGCAGCTTCTCTTACATTCCCGCGCCGCAGGTCTCAAAAGAAACTGGTGATCGAGAAAAGATCCAAACACACGTGCTGGTATGTGGTGTATTTTCGTTTTGCACTTGTTGGTTTACCTTTCCTTCTGACACGCGCGCTCTCTTCGTGGGAGTGTTTCTTGTTGTCTTACCTGGTCTCGTTCGTCTTCTTTTCTTTTCTTTTCTTTTCTTTTTCATTATTATTTCCCTGTCGCAAGTGTTCTGGTGCTGGTGCTGGTGTTGTCCTTGCTGCGGTACGCGCCCAGCCGCCCGAGGACCAACCCCCAATAGCCGTTGCCGCTCCCTTGGATCGATGAGGATGCTGGACTACTGCACTGCAGATGCTCTGGATTGTCTTTCTCCACCTGCGACAGAGCAGATTCAGACGTGTCGTGGCTCGAAGTCTGAGAAGAAACCACCTCCCTTTCTAGAAAGGCCTTCTTTTTGCCCAGCACCCACCGCCCCCTTCCTTCCCTCCCACCTTGACACCCGAATCGATCGCTGGCTGGTCGCGGGATTCGGTTGCACCCGTCACCCGGAGATCCTCAGGCTGGCTTGACTCTGCTGGCCGCTCCAGCGCCAACCCAAACCCAACCAAACCCACCAGCCTCCCACTAAAACGCGGAAGCTGAGCGGCTGGCCCCCCCCTTCAGTCTTGCCCTTCCCTTGGCTTCCCTGCCCTTCCCTTCTACCTATCTACTACCTACTACGGAGTACTATCTACACTCTACACGCTTGACCTCTCTGACGGTCTTACCCATCTTCTCCCCCCCTCCTCCCCGAACCCAACTTGTTCCCCCCCCTCCTCCCTCGGCCCATCCCATTCCCTCATCCACTCATTCGCCATCCATGGGTGAGAGCTGTCTCTAACTATTTCCCCTCCCCGCCCTTTCAGCTCGACCACACCTATCATCCTAGGAGGAACAGCAGGCTGAACAACACCACCACCACCACACCACGTTGGATCTACAGGTTGGTACATTCTCCGTTTCTTAATTTGGTCATGATTCTTATCCTTCCCCAACCTTGGTCTTTTTTTTCTTTGCGGTTGTCTTGTTCCTTGCCCCCTCCCTCTCCCCCCGCCCACCGAGTAGACGGGCTCCAAGGCGATCGGTCGCGGTCCAGAAACCCCGGCGGCTGCAGAGAACCTCAGGCTTAGCCCGGGGCCGCCTGCGGTTTGCTGTCCTGCCCCAGCCTCCACCTTTCGCCCATGATCTGCTGCTGCTGCTGCGGCGGCGGCGGCGCTGCAGTCATTCCCGTCTGCTCTCCACCGCCTTGGACCAACTGCTCGATCATGATCGCCCACGTCGAGTGTCTGACATTTGGCCTTCCATCAATTTTTCCCCCCTCTGCCTTTTCCTCTTTCGATTTTCTTTTATTCCCTTTTTCCGTTTTCTGCCCGTTTTGCCTTTTTTGCTCACCTCTTTTCTTTTTAATTTACTGCCCTTTCCTCTTTCCCCCCCAGTTCCCACCCTAACCCCGGTAATTTCCATCGACCGACTTCTTCCTTGGTTCGGATTACTATTTTTTCCTGGTTCCCACCGGTCTCCCTTGGCCGCCTCCGTTGGTGTACCATCCCTTCCGTTTGACGCCTTCTTATACATACACCTCCGCCTCTGCTTCCCTCCACTATTTCCCCCCCTCCATCACCATCATCAATCACGACTTCGTCTCTTGTCCTTTTCTTTTTGTTGTTTACCCTCTACGAGACTATGTGGATGACCTGAACGACCTGCCTGCTTGACTTCTTCTTCTTCTTTTGCTTTGCCTGTGTCTTTCCCAGGTTGCTCGCATGAGGTTATTGACCCGTTCGTAGAACTGTCAGTGCCTATATTGCCTCCCTCGCCTTTCCCGACGACCTGCCACGACCTGTTACGACGCCATACGAGCCTGTTCGCCCATCTCGTCGCAGAAGCACCCCTTGATTGTCCGCTTGACGCGTCTCATCGGTGCTGCAGTTTTTGTTGCAAGTCACGGAAGACCTTCGACGTTTGATGCTGGATTGTCACGTCGCCTTCCCCCGATCTGTTCTTACGACTTGAAACGAGACCCATGATTCTGTGCTTCTAATTTGGCCGAGCGATTTCCATTAACCATCCGCAAAGCGCTTGCTGTCCTGCTTTCATGGTTTTGCCTGTGACGACTCAGATCCTTGAAAGTATCTGGATTTAGATTTCTGTCAGTACTTACTGCATAGCGATTTCCTCGTCCAGTTGCGCCAGCGATCTCCAAGCGTGTTACGGTTACGATTTTCCACGAGCTTGCCACGATTGCACATCCTTGCATGTTCTGCATTGCCTATTAGAAGCTTCTCCTTTGTTCGACCCTTGGTCTTGCCGAGTCCGCATCCGCATCGGTCTTGACATATTTACGACAGGAAATACAAAACCAGCCAAAAAAAACAATACCGCCTTCTTATTTGCATGTTTACATCAGTTCGTGCTTTAGCGACCTGACCTCCACCCATTGACAAAAGACCAAAAAACAAAGAAACGACACCTTCCATCTCACGGCACGCCGGACACATTCTTGAGTCCGTCGTCCAACCGCCCCCGTTCGCCTCATTTTTCAAAGCCGTTACCCCCGCCAACCGAAAAGCTGGAGCTACCGTCGATCTCGCAGGTCCACACCCGAGGTCCTGTTGATATTCCTTGGTATAACCACCACGCGGCAGAGCGACCCCTGTTGTCTGGCGACAAACTCCCGGCTCTCAGTCTACCGACGGCCACGCAGGCCATCTCGGGCCAGTCCTATCGGACTAGCTACGAAGACGCGTCGGCCCTTGGTTCCAACAACACGAGCGCTCGAACGAGTTTATCGGGAGCTGCGCCTGTGGTCAGCGAAGCTAGAAGCCCACCGCCTTCTGCAGACCTCGCGGCAGGTGGTCAGGGCCGGCTTTCCCTGGATTCTTCTGCTCCTCAAGAGTACACTCTCCAACAAAACCCGGTTAGCGACGGCTACTATCAGAGCCAGACCCCGATTGGCAGCATGAACCAAACACAGCCCTACATCGATGTCCACTCATCGCATCTATCCTCCGCACAGCCGTACGCATCTCATGCCGCTACTGCCGGAGGGATCGCTCATTACCCCCAATACCACCAGCAGCCCCCCGTCCTGCAGCCAGCATCAACCACATATGGTCCGGCAAGCTCTTACTCCCAATATGCCTATCCTGGCGGAGTGACGTCCTCTCAGGCAGGCCCGCAGCCTCCCACGACGTCAATGAGCGGCGGCGTTCCAGCCCAGCTGTTACCCCTACCTGGTAGGTCTCTAGGTCACGATGAAAAACTTCCATACCCCGATTCTGATTTCATGACCATAGCCGTGACAAACCACGCTGCAGCCCCTCCGGGCTACGGAAACACGACCGGCACCCCCTTGCAAGGATATGTTTATGATATCACCGGCCAGATCGCCCCACCAGGAGCAAAGCCGCGGGTTACTGCCACCTTGTGGGAGGATGAAGGCAGTCTCTGCTACCAGGTGGAGGCCAAAGGTGTCTGTGTGGCACGAAGGGAGGGTGAGTGATATTCCTACTGCCCCGTTTTGATGTGGTTGTATGGGAGAAATTAGTTTTGCTGACGTGCCATGTCAGATAATCACATGATCAACGGCACAAAGCTTCTCAATGTCGCGGGAATGACCAGGGGTCGCCGGGATGGTATCCTGAAGAGCGAGAAGATCCGTCATGTTGTCAAGATTGGACCAATGCACCTGAAGGGCGTGTGGTACGACTTGCCGTTTTGCGTGCGTTTATGACTCCACGCTGACAGTTGATTTAGGATCCCCTTTGAACGTGCCCTCGAATTTGCCAACAAGGAGAAGATCACGGACCTATTGTACCCTCTATTCGTTCACAACATCGGTGGCCTGCTGTACCACCCTACGAACCAGAGTCGGACGAATATGGTAGTGCAAGAGTCGCAACAGCGGCGATTGGAAGGCCCCCAAGCTGCGCGAGCATCTCAGGGGCCCCAGCCCCCGGCTTTGCACCACCATCACTCGTTGCAAACCACGGTCCCTTCTCACATGCCCCAACCCCACACGATGGCTTCTCAGGCCGGTGCTCGACCGGCGCTTGATCGAGCACACACGTTTCCCACACCCCCGGCCAGTGCCTCCAGCCTCATCCCCATCACTAATCCTAGCAACTCCTATGATTGGAACAATCAAGGGATGAACTCGGGAGTCCCAAACTCCCAGCCGCTCTCCATCGATACGGCCCTCAGCAATGCCCGGTCGATGCCGACCACGCCTGCCACTACACCCCCGGGAAGCAATTTGCAGGGAATGCAGTCGTTCCAAGGCCAGGCCGGGTATGAGTCGAAACCATACTACTCGGCTGCTCCACCATCCCACCCCCATTATGCTTCCCAGCAACCATTGACCCAGGCGGGTATGGCTTCTTATGGGCAGACGATCCCATCTCATCCTTACATCAAGAGCGAAATGGGACCCCCGTCGAGCCGGACGCCTGGCGGCCAGCCAGAGGCGGAGGCGCCTGAGGTGAAACAGGAACGCTATGCCCACACGAACGGACATGTTGGCAGCAACGGCACTGAGTCTGTCCCAGAACACGAGCCGGAGTACGTGCAGCACGACAGCTCTGGGTACAACACCAGCCGAGGCTCATACACCTACACTACCAACACGTCGGTAGGCAGTCTGACCGGTGATCACTCCCAGCTTACGCCTGAGATCACGGGCTCCCCCACGCAGCAGAATGGTTCTGGACGCATGACGCCCCGTACGAGCGGTGGGCCTCCTCCCTGGGCTCCGGGATACAATACGCCTCCGCGTCCCGCAGCTGCGAGCAGTTTGTACAACATCGTGAGCGACACCCGGGGGACTTCGGGCAACGGCACGGCCTCAGACAATTACTCCGTCACTTCCAACTCTGCTCCTGGATACTCGACCGGTATGAACGGTTCCCTAGGCTCGACTAAGCGGATGCGAGACGACGATGATGTGGATCGGATTCCTCGCCCCGACAGTCGGGGTACGGAATACGACAGCAAGCGTCGCAAGACATTGAGCGAAACATCCGTCGGCGGTCCAGTGGGTGGCGTGCCTCTTGGACTGCAGCCCATGAAGGCCGGCGGCGTCATGGCTCGTCGTCGGTAAACCATCTTTTGAGGGGCCGTTTTTCCCGACTCAGACAAGACGCTGCCGACCAACAGCGGAAATCCCAGGGAAAGACAAAACTGATTCTGTCATGGGGTATTATTTCTCTTTCTTGGAGTGCATTGTGGGCCTTTCACGTTACTAGGGTTTGTTTTTCTTTTATAATAGACTACACATTCAGCACGGCCGGGTATGCGAAACGGGACGGGACTGGTGGGAAGGTCTCCGTCACCAGTTGAGCGCCCCAGCCATTGCATTTGACAAGCAGCGTGCGCTATTGTGTCTTTGCCTGGGTTACCGATGGACGAGGTTGAACAGTGCCTGGTCACCGGCACTGCGGTGTATGGGGGGGTGTGTGGGGGCATGCATGCTTGGTCCAGCCCATGGGCCAAGCTTTCGATCGTTATTATCTTCTGTTGCTTCCCCTTGTCGCGGGTGCCCCGGCCATGGGGGACTTGCGCGCAAGGGGTGTGTTATCTGGGTTGTTCATGGAGCAGCGTTGGGACTGCGCGCTTCGCTTTTCTCACTTTCTCTACGGATCAAGCGAGGGATGGTCAGCGTTACGGTGCTTTTGGTCATCTTGTGGTATGTGTGCGATTGTTTCCGACCGGTTATATTTAACGACCATGAAGTCACGAATTTCCTTGATGAGAACACTCTATACTGTTGTGGCTTTTCTCCATTTATGCATCTTGGGCCTGTCGGTCCTGGGTTTTGTGTTTCTGTTTTGACTGTATGGGCATCAAAAATTCCATGGGCTATTCAAGACATAAGACATGAGAGT
This sequence comes from Aspergillus sclerotiicarbonarius CBS 121057, assembly GCA_003184635.1. Classification (NCBI taxonomy): domain Eukaryota; kingdom Fungi; phylum Ascomycota; class Eurotiomycetes; order Eurotiales; family Aspergillaceae; genus Aspergillus; species Aspergillus sclerotiicarbonarius. The sequence continues at coordinate 336,966 of KZ826331.1, read as the reverse complement.
GTGGTGTATGTTCGTATGTTCGTATGATCGTATGTTTGTATTTCCCTAGTAATGAGGCTCGGCGGCTTATGGACTTGTCTCTTTCTCCCTTTGCCTCTCTTCCCTCTCCTCTCTTCTCTCCTCTCTCTTTCCTCTTCCTCCCCATCACCCACCCCCCCCTCTTCATTACGTCTCTTCTCATCGTTTAATTGTCGTCTCTCATCCCTTCCCCCCCTTCCTTTCCCTCCATACTGACTTCCCGCACAAGTTCCAGCACATGCGAGTGTATCTCCGGGAATGTGGCCACCAGGCCCATGTTATCCGCCAGTTGCCTGTCTCGCCCATAGTTGAAGGGCCGACCATCTAGGTCCGTGATCATGCCACCCGATTCCTCATAGATCAACATTCCCCCAGCGTGGTCCCAAGCATAGGCGCGATATTCGGGGCTTCGGGGGATGCGGACCATCACGTTGCACCCGCCGACCACGAGGGCCGCATACTTGGCCTGCATGGACCACAGGTTGGTGATTGGCTTGGTGACGCCCAGTCTCTCGCGGACGACGTGGTGTAGCCGCTGATTGATGTAGGGGCTTTCCATGCTCTCTGCAAACATCAGGTCCGGCCGGCCGGCATCAGTCCGCGTCAGGACGTTGCACACCTTCACGGCCGCCTGCAGACGCTCCTTGCTCATTGGACGTTTGTACGCACCCAGCCCCCTGACAGCCGACAACATGATGCCGTATCCATCCTGATCAACAATGTCTTCGTGGACCACGGAGCTTTGGAAATGCAAATTGGGATATCCGACTACGCCGACCCTCTTCTCGCCATTCTCGACCAGCGCCACAGAGACGGCGTACTGACACCCACGAATAAACGATGCCGTCCCGTCAATGGGGTCCAAGAACCACGTGCGTGCATGACCGGCCCCTTCGCCATCGCCGCCTATGTCGATCATGCTCAGCATCTCTTCCAGCGACGAGGGGGCCGCAACGAGCTCTTCACTCTCCGTATCATGCAACTTGGTCGTGGATACCAGCTGCCAGACCCGGTCGGCTAGGATGGGGTCACGCCGCAGAGCCGATGCCGATTCCTCCCCGACGAACTTGTCGGCAGGGAAGTTGTGGCGGATTGCACTGATGAGAATCGCCTGTGACGCGAAGTCGGCTATCGTCACTGGAGACGCGTCCGCCTTCTCTGTAGATCCCTTGTCTACCTCGGTCAGCATGGTCTTGGTGACAATGCTGGCTCGCTGAACAGCGAGACAGGCCACTTGCAGCTCTTTGTCAAATGTTGAGAGTGCCATTGTCGTTTGTGTGCAGCGGCTTCGACCGATGCGTGAGTAGTCTCTACAAGGGTCATGGGTTATCAACTTGTGCTAACCTGGAGGGTTGTTGGACGCACCCTTTTTTTTTTTCTTCCCTACCTCCAGTTGCCACGAGTGAAGTTAGGACTGCGACCAATTTGTGCGCCTGGGCCTGCTCTTGTGGGGTGTCTGGAAAGATTTTACAGTGGCGCCAGGGAGAAAACCTGCGGAGGAGAGCAGAAAGGACAAGAAATGGGGTCGGCTGGTGGAGTGTTGATATCGGCTCTGAGCCAGCGACTGGGGCAAGAATCTCAAATGGGGAAAGCGTTTCAAGCTGTCTCTATTCACGGCGGACTATCCATTCACCGGTCCGGTCAATTGGGACCATCTTCCTGGTGCCCAGAACTTGCTCTATATCGACTGGATACATGAACATGAATCGTACACACAATCGTTGATCTACCAGATCTACTAACAGCCCAAAACCTATGTTTCGAGCTGGGGTGGACCGAGCGTCTGCTCCGGAAGGGCTGTCTGGCGCACAGATCAAGGATACACAGACCACCTGCCGGAGCGTCGGAGATGCCGCGGTGAACCTACGGGGCACTTTGCTCGTCCCTTCTTGCCTCCTGGAGCTCCCTTTGCAGTCGCTTGGCGTGTTTCACCCCGAAGCCGTGCGTGTAAATCTCCCGCACCGACTCCAGAGGCATATTGTGGACCTCCGCATAGCAGAAGATGACGAAGATCCACCCGAGAAAGCAGATGCCCGCATAAAACCCAAACGCCCCGCTGGGGGTCATGGCCTTCATCATGGACAGAAACGTCGAAGATATGATGATATTACAGCCCCAGCAGGTCACGGTGTTCACCATCGTGCCAAGTGCGCGCACCTCCAAGGGGAGGAACTCAGTACCTACCCAGGAGATCGGAGCCACGCCGGCAGAGTAGAAGGCAATGTAGACGATAAGCGCGACCAGAAGAAGGACACTGGCCCAGGTCATCTCGCGCGGTCCGGTGTCGCTCAAGTCCGAGTTGACGGGGATCCAATGGAATGCGATCGCAACGACGACCAGGGAGAGAGACTGGTGTTGTGTTAGCTGCTGGCCAAGATCTGGACGAGGTCCAAGAGCTGATGAAACGGGTCCTGCTTACCATTCCGAGGACGGTGACCAGAAGCATTGATCTTCGTCCAAAGCGGTCAATAAAGGCGAAGTTGGGAAAGCCAAACAGAAAGTTAGTCGCACCAACAACGATCGAAACGGCCGTGGCCTGGTTAAAGCCGACCAGGGAGAACAGTGTGGCGGAATAGTACATGAGCGTGTTGAACCCTCCTAGTTGAGATACTACATACTGTCAGTGGATTTGACTTGACAAGGCCTAAGAAAAGGAGAAAGGGGATCTTACCGGCCATAATGGAGCAGGCCGTGGTTAGGGCTCGCAGGTTGGCACCTACCGTGAAGAGCTGTTTGGCTTGCCACCAGAGGCTCTTGTCCGACACGGATGCAGTGGTCTCTTCAATAGAATGTCGGATCACTCGGACCTTGGCAACCACCTGCTGGTCTGTGGCCTGCGGGAAGATCTTTTGGATTACCTTCTTGGCTTCGTCATCATGGTTATGAGCGATTAGCTGACGAGGTGTCTCTGGGCACAAGGGCATCGTGGCCGCCAGTGCGATGGCAGGAACTGCACCAATAGCAATGGTGTATCGCCAGCCTTGGTGCACATCAGTGAAGGCGGCCCCGAGGGCATACGCAATGAGCTGACCAAAGGTAACGCAGATGTTATCAAACACGATTAATCGGCCACGGAATCGAGCAGGCGCCATCTCGCCAATATAGAGAGGAACAATCATTGCAGCCTCACCCACGCCAAACCCAACAACCATGCGGCCAACCACCATCTGGGCCAGTGAGAATGCAGTAGCTTGCAAGACGGTTCCCACAAAGAAGACCGCACAGCCGATATAGATGGCCAGTTTCCGTCCGTACTTATCCGAGGTCAGACCAGCCAGGACGGCGCCGATCAAGGCACCTCCCGAAGTAATAGAAGTAATCAGTTCCTGGTCATTCGAGGAGAGGGCCTGGCCGAGGTCGGTGCCGAGGCTGACGAGGACGGCGGAGATCACGCCTGTGTCGTATCCCGCACGAGCAGAGAAACAAGCGAGTTAGCCTACATCAGATATAAACGGGAGATGGTCACGATGGCTGTTACTCCGGGGTCATTGATTGCTGGAATTTCATGCCTACCGAAGAGAAACCCGCCCATGGATACCGTGCACACGATTAGCCATACTGCCTTGCCAGGATTCGTCGTCTCAATCGAATCGTCCAGGCCCTCTGCGGCAACAAGGTTCTCATCGTGAAATGAGTTTGGCTTGAGATCGTCAACGGACGGTGTCTTAGGCAGGTAGTCGTCTGCAGGATCCATGATGGTCTGCAGGGCTATAGAACCAAAGTCTAAACGATGAAACGATATACTAGAAGATACAGGGAGGGAGTGTTGTTTAGTTTACACCGGTGCAATGACCCCAACGCCAGGATGATGTGGCTACCGACTAAATGCTTGGGTTATCTACGATGACAGCGGGCATATATGCCTGAGGGGGTCCATCGCCGAAGTACCCCCATGCTTGTCATCAGGGGTCAATGGGGGGTATATGCCCCCTCATTCCCATGGTCGGCCAAGTCCTAAGGGCAGCGTTCGGGTATTGCTTCAAGGTTCGGCACGATTCCATGAACCCGCTCGTGAAGACGGGCTTATCCCCAGGTTACCCCGGACTTGCCTGGGACCCGATCTCCATGCGACCCCATTGGCCGGCCCACAGGCCTAGATGGCTGCCCTCGAATGCCGTGTGAAGGGCTATTTGTCCCGCAATGACGATAAGTGCCGGGGAACCATTCAGACAATAGCCGGGCATGGGGCTCCTGTCAGGACCAGGAGGGAATGGCGTGCGAGTCTGGCTCGTCCGCTCGAATTGCCTCGATCTGATTCGCATCGGTGACCCAGCGAGGGTTTTTGCCCTGTTGGTGGCGGGTACATGGGGCAATTATCTCCGCCCTTGCTTGCTGGCCACGAAGGGCAGTTTTGCCCGTCGTCATACTTGATGGATGCTGGTGGGTGACATGGCAGCAGTTACACCAGCCAGAGACTCACGATGCCATGGACATGGTGGGTTTGGGAGGTGGTGTCTGCTGTTCACGAGGAAGGTCGGCCTGTCCCATCTTCGTTCCAGAGAACCGGACCTCCTCCTTCCCCTTGGGATATAAGTAGCTGTCCTCAGCACCATTGAAGTGAGCCTGGCGGGACGACCAGGACATTGATACCCTACCTCAACCATAGCTGACTTACAATTATTTGTCTACTGAATTTGCCTTGCACGGCCCTCCCGAGACAGCAGCCATGTGGTATCTTTTCACAATCGCCCCGTATGCCTTCGTTGCCGGACTCTTGGGAATCTCCTACTTCTTGGTCTGGCCGTTTGTGCAGTACATCCGAGACCCCAAAGGTAAATTCAAGATCGTGTAGCCCCATACCGGCCGATACAGTGTGCTGACAGGTGGGCTTCCCAGGTCTTCGGAAATACCCCAATCTCACGCCGTTCTCCGGGATGTCTGCTATTCCTTTCATGATCATGGCCTCCCGGGGATTCCGGTCGAGGGAACTCATGGAGCTGCATCGGGAGAAGCCCGTGATCCGCACCGGACCCAACACGCTGTCCTACGGGGATGTGCGTGCCATCAAGGACATCTACGGCCACAACACCAAGTGCATCAAGGATCCATCCTACGTGGTTGGGGCGGGAACGCATTACCACCTAGCGGACGTGGTGGACAAGCCGGATCACGCGCGGAAGCGCAAGGTTCTGTCGTCCGCATATGCTCTCAAGAATCTTGAGACGTGGGAGCACAAGGTCAGCGACAAGGTCGAGAAGGTGGTGGCGCACTTTGACAAGGTGTGCACCGCCGCGCCGTCGGAGGCCGTGGCAACCGGCAAGGTGGCCCCGGATCCCAAAGATCTGACGGTGGACTTCCGCGCGTGGACCAACTACTTCACGCTAGACGCCATCGCAGACATCGGATTGTCAGAGAAGCTCGGGTTATTGGACTCGGGCAGCGATGTCTGCGTGGCGGAGCGGAAGGACGGGATGACCTACGAGGTCCATCTCCGGGAGGCGCTATATCCCACGGCACGGAAGCAATCGCTCATTCTTTGGAATTACGAATGGTACCCGGTGCTCAACAAGCTGGTCAACGTGATCCCGTTCTTTAACCGGATGCAGAAGTCGTCGGACAACTGGGACAACATCGTGTGGCGGCGCAGCATGGAGCGGCTGCGGCGGTACGAAGCCGGCGAGAAGCTGGATGACTTCTTCCAGGCGCTGATGGAGGACAAAAACGGACGGGCCAACAACCTGGAATGGGGCGAGGTGGTGGCGGAGGTGAACATCATGATGAACGCGGGCAGCGTGACGACGGCGATTGCGATTGCCAACGTGATGTACCAACTGCTGCGGAACCCGCAGTGCCTGGCCAAGCTCCGGGAGGAGGTGGACGCGGTGCTGGATGCGGACGAGATTATCGCGCCCTACGACAAGGTGAAGCACCTGCCGTATCTCCGGGCGTGCCTGGATGAATCGCTGCGGATCTTCCCGCCGACATCGCACGGGCTCCCGCGCGAGACACCGGCGGAGGGGGTCGAGATCCTGGGCCAGTGGGTACCAGGAAACACGACGGTCAGTATGTCGGCGTTTGTGGCGCACCGCGATGAGCGGGCATTCCCCAAGGCGGACCAGTATATTCCCGAACGGTGGTTCGGGGAGGAGGGCAAGGCACTGCAGCCGTACTTTGTGGCGTTTTCGGCGGGGGCGCGGTCGTGCATTGGGCGGAATATCTCGTATCTGGAGCAGACGAAGATCCTGGCGACACTGGTGCACCGGTACGAGTTTGCGCTGGCGTACCCGGGGTGGGAGCTGAAGCGGTTGGAGACGATGAACCTGATCCTGGGAGATATGCCGGTGAAGGTGTGGCGGCGGCCCTTGGAGGCGACGGACTGAGGGGTTTCTTGTTTCATTCTTCTTCTCTTCTTTTTGTGATTAGACTTTTGTGATGACTGATGAGCCATTTATGCAACCATGGATTCATTGATGTTAAGTGTATTGCTGGAAGTGTTGTGCGTAGACATCCCATGATGCCATCCCTCTCGTAAGTAGTCGTCAAGCCGGTTAACCGCCCGCATCCTCTCGACATGTCGACATGTCGATAGTCGGGGGAACACTTGCCGAGTGCCGGCAGGAGGTACTCGTTACTAGGGACTACTAGTTAGACTTAAGAGGAGAGAGGGGTTCAACGCCACCCGGCACGACGTGGAGAAAAGTGTGCGGAGAGAAAAGAGAAGGAGCCGATGCGGGGAAGACAGCCGGATCCAGTATCTCTCGCCAAGCACCCCCGATGGGGCAACTTGCCTTCCGGGGAACATTTCCCTTTCTGCGGGGGCTTCCTTGCTTGTCTCTGGCCAGGCCCGGCTCAGTCTTCCTCTTCCTCTTCCTCCTCTTCCTCCGGTTGCTCATGCTGCTGTTGCTGCACCTCCTCTCCAGCCTCATGACCAGTCCTCAATCCCCGACTAGGGAATTCTGCTTCCGACCATGCTGTCATGACATCCATGGCATCCATGGCCTCGCATTTATAGATCCCCCGTGCTGCTCCAATTAACCTCCGTCCAGGCCATCCATCTTATCCATCATGTCCTCCCCCTTTGCACCATGGCAGCTGTCGCCAGACCTGTTGCAGGACCTGGCCAAGGTCATGACTCCCACCGGGGTCGCCGACTATGTCGCCCTGACGTTCCTCTCCATGGCCAGCGCCACCTACCTGTCGCGCGGTATCCTCTGGGACCAGCCGGATCCCTACAACTATCTGTGGTATGAGCGTCCCCAGCTGAAGATGGGCGGCGCCGCGGGCGCCAAAGCCCATCAGGAGACCCGAAACATCGCCCAGAAGCTGGAAGAAGCCGAGAAGAACATTGTCGTCTTCTGGGGCTCTCAATCGGGCACGGCCGAGGGCTTTGCCAGCCGGTTGGCGCGAGAGATCTCTCTCCGCTTCCGTCAGGGAACCATGACGGCTGATCTGTCCGATTACGACCCGGAGACCATCAGCCAGATCCCCCAGTCCAAGCTGGCTATCTTCATCCTGTCCACGTATGGTGAGGGCGACCCCAGCGATAACACCGCCGAGTTCTGGGATTGGGTCAACAAGGCCCAGGAGGTCTCCTTGGCCAACGTGCGATACTGTGCCTTCGGCCTGGGCAACAGCAACTACAAATTCTACAACCGGGTCGTGGATGTCGTCGTCCAGGCACTCGATCGTCTGGGGGCCCAGTCCCTCCTGCCTGTGGGCAGGGCCAATGACGCCGAGGGCGCCACCCAGGAGGATTTTATCAGCTGGAAGGATGATCTCTTCACCATGTTCAAGGAGCAGCTGGGCTTCGAGGAAGGCGAAGTGCAGTACCTGCCGTCGATGGCCGTCGAAGAAGACGAGTCCTTGGAGCCCATTGATCTGCATCACGGCGAACCCGATGTCCGCGATACCAACAAGGCGTCTGCACAGTGCTCCCCGGTGCGGCCGGTGACCATCGCCAGTGCCCGGGAGCTCTTTGAGGCATCGGACCGTCATTGCCTGCACATGGATTTGGACCTGTCCAGCGTGCCCGAGTTTACGTACAAGACGGGAGACCATCTGGCCATCTGGCCGAGCAATCCCGACGTGGAGGTGGAGCGTCTGCTGCAGGCCCTGGGCCTCACAGCACGCCGAGATGTGCCCATCTCGATCAAATCGCTGGATGCGACCACGAAAGTGCGCATCCCGACCCCCACGACCACTGCTGCACTGTTCCGCTACTACCTGGAGGTCTGCGCACCCGTCAACCGTGACAATGTGCTGGGGTTGGCGCAGTTCGCACCCACGCCAGCGGCGAAGACCTGCCTGCTTCAACTAGGACAGGACAGGGCCGCCTATGCCAACTTCATCAACAGCACGCATGTCAACCTCGGTCGACTGCTGCAGCTGGCTGCCCCGGACACAGCCTGGTCCGCGCTGCCCCTCTCCTACCTCGTCGAAACACTCGTCCCCATCCAATCCCGTTACTACTCCATTTCCTCCAGCAGTGTCATTACCCCTCGCAAACCATCCATCACTGCCATCGTCTCAACGACCCCCGTGCCCGAGAACCCGGACGAGCTTGTCCACGGCGTCACCTCCAACTACCTCCTCGCGCTCTCGGAGAACCGTCGGGACGCGGCCCATCCCCATGGCCTCACCTACCACCTCGACGGACCCAGCGACGCCCTCCAAGGCGGCAAGGTCTTCATTCATCTCCGCAAGAGCAAGTTCAAGCTGCCGCGGGTGGGCAGCTGTCCCCTCATCATGGTCGCCGCCGGCACGGGCCTTGCCCCCTTCCGGGCCTTCATCTCCGAGCGGCGCCAGCTGCAACAGATTGGCCGGGACGTCGGCGAGATGATCCTCTTCTTCGGCTGTCGCCGTCCCGACGAGGACTACATCTATCGGGATGAGATCGTCGAGCTACAAGCTGCCCTGGGTGACCGACTGCGCATCGTGACGGCCTTCTCTCGACAGGAAGGTACGCCGCGGCAGTACGTCCAGGACCGGATTGCCGAATGCAGCGACGACGTGATCCGACTCATCGACGAGGGCGCCAACCTGTATATCTGCGGGCGGGCAGGGATGGCCCGCGAGGTGGAGAAGACAGTCGGAAAGGCGATGCAGCAGACAAAGGGATGGAGTGATAGTCAATGGAATGACTGGAGTAAGGCGTTCAAGAAGCGAGGAAAGTGGCAGGAGGATGTGTGGGGGTAGTTTATCTGTTAGCCTCATGTCCAAACATATGAGGAATTTAACGATCATATCTCACATCACACATCTATTGAGCAATGCCATAGCTATCACATATCATATCATATACCATGTACATCCATGCATCTATGCACCCAGCCATGTATAAGTACATACATACTCTAGCGAGAAAGAAAAGAAAAGAGAGCCACCTAACCCATCTTTCATACATGCATGCATACCTATCTATCCCAACAGCCACAAACAAACCAGCCAAAACACGATCGAATCCAATCCAACCCAACCAGAAACCTAAACCCAGAATTCAGTATCCAGTATCCAGGCAAGCCAAATCCCACGCAAACCAACCAACCAACCCAAAACACAAAACCAACTAAACCAAGCCTAGAACCCAACAAATCAAAGCTAAGCCAAGTCAAAGCTTATTTTTTCGCGGCCTGCGCCTGAGCGAAGATTATCTGCCAGAGATCAATCCACTGCTGTTGTTTGTAGGAGGGAACGCGGTGGGGTTCGCGGAAGGTCGATTGCAGGATGTCGCGGATGCGGGAACTCAGGGTTTTAAGGGCTAGCATGGACTTCCAGTCGCGGGTGGAGAAGCGGATGCGGTTGGAGTCGATGGAGATGATGCCGGAGTACATCTTTGGTTCGGCTTGTGTTAGTAGATGTGTGTATAGGGAAGGGAAGGGGTGGGGGGAGAGATGAGTGATAGAATGTAGAGAGAGAGAGAGAGAGAGAGAGAGAGAGAGAGAGACATACCTTGAATTCAGCCTCACCGCACAACAAGGCAATGGCAAAGTCATCGACGGCCGTGGTTTCGAACGCGCTGTAGTTCTTGTTCCGGCCCTGCATGATGTGGTAGTACGAGAGCCATTTCAGGGAGAAATCCGCCTGCTTGTTGACTGAGGTGGGATGCAGGGTCACGGATTGGTTGTTGGCCACGTTACGCCAGCCTTTGCCCTCGCGGGTGAGCAGTTTCGGGTAGAAGCTCCAGGCGACGACGGAGTTGACGACGGTATCGTTGGCGCTGTTGTAGTCATATTCTTCGGGGATCGTGAAGAAGTTGCGCGAGCGGTTGTTTGAGCGAGATCTTGAGTTGGTTAGTCGGGGGTCCTGAGGGAGGGAAGGACAAGGGGGCGCACCTGTTGAGCTGGGCTTTCTGGGCGGGATCCAGGGTTAGCAGACCCGTGTCAGCGATGGAGACGATCAGCTGCATCTTGATGTCCTCGATGTTGAGAAGAGTCTGCGAACTCAAGAAGTTCTTCCGGCAGAAGGCGTATTCACTCACGCCCGGGGTGTTCCGGGCGCGCTTCCAGGCGCCGTAGGCGTTGTACACGGTTAGAAGGTCCGAGTCACCTGGATGTTGTTAGTTGCCATACATATGAGAGTGAGGAGAGGATGCAGACCCTTTCGGAATGACAGCCGGGCCAGGTCCTTCTGGGTGTTGGAGCCCATGGTGTTGACAAAGGGTGATTTGGAGGAGAGAATGGCGGCGATGCTGACGGCCGCATCCAGGCAGCGGAAGAAGGCCCCATGGATGATCAACTTTCCGAGGAAGACGTCCAGCGGCAACTTGGCCAGCTGCAGGCCGAGGGGAGTCAGATTCTCGGCGTTCGTCAGGGCTTTCACCTCCTTCAGGGAGTCAATCGCCCGCCGGATGTTCTTGGATGAGGGCGGGTCGAGAGCCTCCAGTAGAGTCGGTTCCACTTCTCCCAGCTTGCAGATCTTGACTCGCAGCACGAGATCTTGAAGAGACAGCCGGAGCATCTCGGGCGTCTGCTGTTCTGCAAGCTACGCCTTGTCAGTATCAGGACGTTGCAGTCACTACGGCAATCATACCAGTTTCTCGTGTCTATGCTTGGTGAACATATGGAAGCAGATTCCATTCTGCACACGACCGGCTCGTCCACGTCGCTGCTTCGCGTTGGCTCGCGAGATAAACGTCTCGACTAGCCTGGAGAGCTGACGGCGCTCGTCGAACCTGGGCTTTATTAGTAATGTTCGTATGCAAACAACCTGGTACTGACCGCATGCTCTTTTCCTTGCCCGCGTCAATGACCGCGGTGATATCCGGAATGGTGATACCTGGTACATATTAGAACACTGTTGGTCCTCCATAGGAACGCCATACCTGTCTCTGCGATGTTGGTGGCAATCACAATCTTCCTCATGCCCTCGGGAGGCACAACGAATGCCTTCTCCTGGTCCTCGCTCGCGATGGATGAGTGAAGAGCATGCACAATCCACCCTCTCTGGAAAGTCGGATCCGACAAAATCTCGTCGTTCAGACGACGAATCTCCGCCATACCAGGCATAAAGATCAGGATGGCTTTGCTGTAATCGGTCATGTCGGGCGAGGAAGCGATCTGGACAACCAGCCTCTTGATCAGCTGGTAGTCCAGGCGATATTCATCAAAGTTCACCACGGTCTCCCGGGTCTGCTTAGAATACCCATCAAGCGTGGCCAAAAGACCGCCGGCAGTGTCGCCCTGGGCCGTCTCCAACTCGTCGGAGTCCTCCTCGATCGCATTAGGATCGTTCTCTAGTAACCGGTAATTTGTCATTTCGATGGCATCTTCCAGGAACTTCATCTCCACGGGGAAAGTCCGGCCGGGAATATTCAGCACAGGAACACCACCGAGATAGGTGGAGAAGCGCTGGGCCTCGAGCGTAGCCGACATGAGGATCAGCTTCAGGTCGGGCCGCCTTTGCATCAAGCGTCGAAGGACAATGAGGAGGAAATCGCTATCGATAGAACGTTCGTGGACCTCGTCAAGAACGACATGAGTGATGTCACGGAAGTCGTCAGGGCGCTCAAGCATGCGCACCACCACTCCGGTAGTCCTGCGAAAGTCAGATGAATCCCCAGGTCACAGATGCGAAAACATACGCGAATACAAGTCTCGTAGATTGGCTGACTTTGCTCTCCAACCTGACGGCAAAACCAATGAGCGAGCGAGCCGTTCCTACGTCGTTCTTGTTCTCGCCCAGTTCTTCGCTCACTCTCCGAGCTAGAGAGATGGCGGAGATCCTGCGAGGCTCGGTCACGTAGATCTTGCACGGGCGACCTTGCTGCATCTCATGCTCCAGGATGAACGAAGGTATCTGTGTACTCTTGCCGCTTCCTGTCTCACTGCAGATGATAAGCGCACGGTGGGTGTCGAGAGTGCTAAGGATCTCATCCCGGAAATTCCAGATGGGCAGGTTCATCCTGCCTTGCGCCATATGGTGGAATGAAGCCGTGGACGATTTCTCTGCCCAGATTCTGGTCAAGTCGGTATCAATGCCAGAATTATCCTTCGCGCTGGCTCCCCGCACCGGGGATTCCGGCTTGCTCGAAGTTCCATTTCGTTTCCGGAAGTTATGCGACAGGACGACGTCATCTTCAAAGGCACCGTGGTTATCCTGTATCAGCTTTTTGAGGCTCTTGACTACCTGCTTATCAGCTTCATCTTCCTGCAACTTCTTCGCATTGGCCAATTCGGTCCAAAGCTCCCGCCACACGGCTGGAAGGCGCAGGTACGCCTTGCCCTCTTTGGAGTTCTGAGCGAAGAGAGTGAACAGAGCAAGCGTTGAGACGAAGGATTCGGCTTGCTGGGAGGTTGGCGTTGCCACCGAGTCCATCGAGACGAAAGTTGCGTAAGCGTTCGAGTTGTGGGTGGTGGTGTCCCATACAAAGGGGAAGGGTACCTCCTGGGGTTTGGACCATCGCACTTCGACGGCGGCCCGGTTCGAATGCGACGAGGCAGATAAGTCCTTAAATGTGATCTTACATCCCGTATCCCTACCCCGATCACTTAGTTGCCTCTGACCGCTAGCTCAACGGCGCGACATACCTGGCTTTGCACGTTTCTTCCAGCACCCGTCGGGGGCTCAGTCCAGTCCACTTTCCAAAATCGCGGATCTTGATGGAAGCCTTGTTTAACTCCTCCGTGATCACGCCGAGCTCCAGAACCGGCTCCTCGTCCTGGAACATGTCCCCTAGCAAGTCAGTGTTCTCTTCGTTGTCGAGCAGCGGCATGCTGTCATCTGGCTCTGCCTTCTTCTCGTCCGGTTGCCCTTGGTTTTCAGCATCATCTGGAACAGGCTTCTCTTCGGGCTGTGAGCGCCGAACAAAAGCTGCCTCTTTCCGAAGGTCGTCCAGTTTCTCGCTCCACTTGTATTCGGCCTCATGACGGTCAAACAGCACGTCATTTTCAATGCTAGCAATTTTGCGCTGGAGCCTCGCGATCTGGGGATCTTGCACGTCGGCTCCAGTAGGCTTACGGCCTCCCTTCTTGCCCTTCTTGGGCTGGTCGAACAACTCGGGTCGCAGGCCATATAGACGAGCTTGCAGATCCAGATACTTCGGGACCAGCGTGTCAGGGTCAAGGGAGCTGTCCGAATCGTACGGACTCGGCTGGAGAGCAGGGCTCGGCTCCTTTACTGGGCTTTTGGGCTTTTTCACTTTGCTATTAACTGGGCCCCGACTTGGGGTAGAGGATTGTGATGGCTCACGATCTGATGTCAGTCAGGTTAGCCATCCAGTCTTACGCAGTACCAGGCACCTAAGATTACCATTTATCCAGGAAATGTGTTTATCCGACTCGTTGCGCTGCTGTGCATTTGTCTGCGTGTAAGAGGGTAATTCCTTGGGGTTGCAGTGCATGGCAAGCCAGTCTAGGGCCTCGTCCAGATTGCAGACCACCTCCCTATTGGTCGTAGCAAAATTACCAGAGAAGTAAAGCAGCAGATGCTTCAAGGACTCGTTTACTTTTGCTTCTGGGAAGCCGAGTTTAAGCAAGGTCTCCTGGAGTGTCCATAGTCTCATATACAGGTCTTCCTCGGAGACGGGCTTCTTCTGCCCCCCGGCATCCCGTCCAGGTAGGGGACTGAGCTCTCGTTCCTCGGTCTCGGCCAGGCTCAGAATGGAGGTCAACACCTCGGTGGGGAACCACTCGAGGAGATTGATCGACGCGGCCTGTTGGCGGAGTACTCTCCGTTCGGTCTCCAGTTTGGTGACCTGCCGGGCGGCGTCACTCCTGCATTTGGAGGCATATTTCTCCACCAGGAGCTGGAGCTCAGCCTCCTCCAAGTGTCTCTCGAGTTCCTCGGGGGTATAGTTTTGTAATGAGGGGGCCTCGGTCTTGGGTGGTTCTACTGTAGATGGCTTGCCCTCGACGGGAGTTGGTCGATCACTTTCCGAGACTGACTTGGAGTCCACCATGGAGGCTGGAGCTGGCGATTCGGTGGTCTTGGGTTTGGACGGCACCGAGACCGTTGCGAATCCGCGGGCCGGATTGGAGGCCGGCTTCTTCTTTTTGCGGTTATTGGGGGGCATCGTTCCAGTGCGGGCGGGCACGATGCCTCGGGGGATGAGCGAGCGGGAATGGAGCGGGAATAATGGAGAGCGAGGGGGGTCGAGCAGCAGGGATGGCGAGGAGGAGGGAGGGAGGGTCGTGTGTTGTGTAGGTAAGTGTCGTCGGAAGGCTAAGTCATCGCAAGGCGGGCCCTTGCAAAGGTGAAGGCGGCGGAGCTTCCCCCCCACAACGCCGCAAAACTTTTATGACAACATCCGCGGCCCCATTCGTGCCCATTGCTCCTCCTCACGCCGAGCATGCTTCAGGCCACCTAACATGGACGATTTTCCATGGGATCAGGTGGTATCAGGGGACCTGGAGAGTCTGCGGGTCGTGCTCTTCTCCAGCTCGACTGCTCGCAGAATCCGCGCTCTCCAGGACCTCCGTGATCGAATCGGTACGTGAGATTCCCAGCCTGTCCAGCCCCTCTCTCTCCCACCGCGCTCATCCTCATGCTCACCCTCTGTCGACTACAGGGTCCAGCTTACCCCCCCAAACCCATCAGCCTCTTATCGGGCTTCTGTTCAAAACCTGCCCCCGCTACGTCGATCGCCCCTCGCGCCAGGCCGTCCAGCAATGTCTCCGTTCGCTTCTCAAGGCCCCGGTCCCGACCGACGATCTGAAATACCTCACCCAGAAGTTACAGGCGGAGGCCGCTAAACCCGCCCTGGCGCCTGGCCCTGCTCTCGTCCTGCTGGAATGGTGCTCAAGTGTCCTTCAGATCCTGGCGGATGACTCCGAGACGCCGCTTTCTGCCGTTCTGGACACCATTGCGGTCGATGCAAAGGCTCTGGATATCTGTCTGGCCGCTAACCCCAAGCCGGCAGTGAAGGCTTCCGCCCTCCGGGTGACAAGACGTGCCCTGCGGGCTACATTCTCCGCCGCTGCTTGGGGCGAGGATGCTGTTCGTGAGTCCGTCCGCCGGTTGACCGGCGACTCGACGACCGGACAGAAGAACGCACCTTTCCTTGGCGTCATCTCCGGCGTCTGCGCACGTCTCCCCACCAAGAAACCCGTTTTGGAAGGGGAGAAGAAGGCAATCCTTTCGTACTATGTCAAGGAGCTGGCTGGCTCCAAATCTGCGCCGCCAGCGCACACTGCGGATGCATTGGGCGACTTCTTCGTATCCTTCCTTAGCTACGAAGACCTCGCTTCCGAGTTGATACCGCCCTTCGAAAAGGCTATGCTTCGCTCCCCCGAAGTCATTTTCAGTGGCTTGCTGCCTTCGCTGTGCGCTTCGCTGCCGGATGAAATTGACATGTCGGAACTTCTGCACTCGCGGCTGTTGAAGCATCTGCTTTCAAGCATGAAGTCGAACAACCCAGCTATCAGGCAGGGTGCGCTTCGCTCGTTTGAGTCATTGCTCTTAAAGTCCAAGGACCAGAGCTTGCTTATCAAGATCACAAGCGAAGTTGTCGGCCCTCTGAAGACCCAGAAGATCACCAATCCGGAACAGCGTGCCGTGTACGCTCAAGCGGTCGCTGCGATAACGCCTTCAGTCGACGTGTCAAAGGATGTGGTCCAGGGCTTTGTCCCTCTGTTCTCGCGGGAATCGAACGAAGCCGCTCTGGAACAGGAAATCAAGTCATTCTGCAAGCATCTGGCTTTCCTTGTCCAGTCTCAGGTGAAGGTCAGCGACGACGTCATCAACGCAATTGTGAAAGGCGCTTCCGACAAGCGTGTGCCATTCAAAAAGCTCTGGCAGCTCAATGTCAGCGATGTTATGTGGGAAGTCGAACCTTCCACGCTGGCGAGCTCCGATGTCGAGCCCCTTGTGAACAAGTTCCTCAACAAGATGAAAGAGTTATACAACGAGGTTGCCTCCAACCCCCTGCCGTCTGCTCAGGCCGGCTCTCTGTCGACGGCCCATGTATATCTAGCCCTTCTACAGCGCTCTTCCGCACTGCAGAGCTTTGACAAGTCTGCGTGGGAGGAAACCGTGGCACAATCGATGGTGCTCAGCCCGAAACCATCTTTCCTCTTGAACCCGAAGGCGTACTCCAAGTTGACCTCTCAAGCGGAGATCCAGTGGGCCGTGCGGGCACTTTTTGCCGTCACGACTGGTTCCAGGTTCGAAAAGGCCGAGGATGCAGCCAAAACCGCGTGGGCTCAGGCAGTTATATATAACATCGTTGCCCCCGGACTTCACACCAGTTTCCGGGATGAAGCTGCCCGTACATTGTCAGAGGTCCACCTGAAGAATGTGGGAAGCATGAGCCGGATGGTCATAACTGCTCTATGGTCCTGGATACTCGCCTTTAGAACTGGTGACAAAGAATCTGCACCGGTTTCTGCAGGACCAGAAAGTGAAAAGCTCCTTCATCTTGTTGTAAAGGCCCTTTGCCCCCCTGCTTCTCGTCTGCAGGGAGTAGACACCGCTGTCGCTACAGATCTGAAGAACCAGCTCGTTGAGCTGCTGGTCCTTTGCCGTCCCGAGTTGATTCCAAACGCATCATGGATCTCCACGTGTCTGAGAACCGGCACAGACCCCGGTGATCTTGTGCGCGAATTTCCCGAGAAGTGCGTGGAGCAGCTAACTTGCTTGCATGAGGTATGTTGTGTTCCTATAATCACTACACACCAATTGAAACCCGCCCACTGATTATTTCCCAGGACCCTGTTCAGTCGAAGGTACCCCAAATCGATGCTGCAATTTGGAGTGCTGCCGGTGAGTTGGCATTCGTGGCACCTGACGCTATGGTTTCCCGACTTGTGAGCCAGATCCAAGACGACCTGAACACTTCGCGGTCATCTAAATTCACGGCTACCGATGTCGCTATTGCTCGGACCCCAGAGGGAACCATGTTTGTTGACGTTCTCAGCACAAAGTCGAAGCAGTCCAACTTCGATAAGAACACTAAAGACTACGATATTCTCAAATGGGAGGAGGAACTACGAGCACAGTTGGGTGATAAGAAGGGCCAAAAGCAGAAGAAGCTTACTGCGGAGGAGCAGTCGAAGGTCAAGGCCCAGCTTGCCAAGGAGTCCAAGATCCGTGAGGAAGTCCTCCAAGAAATCAAGAGGATCGAACGAGGATGTGGGATCATCCAGGGTCTCGCCGACGGACCCGCCATCGATGCGGATGGCTGGATCAACCCCGCTGTGAGCTCCTTGCTCTCTCTGACCGAAGCTGGTGCAGGCTTGTTCGCTGGGGATATTGTATCGAACACGTATATCAAGTGTGCCGAGAAGCTGTCCTCACGTCTTGGCCCGCTGCGGCCTTTCGTGGGTATTGCAACGCTGCGTGCAATTGGCAAGAGTCTTTTGCCTCAGGAAATGGAAGCAGAGCAACTCGGACGTAGGTTTTTCTCTGTTCAGCTGGGCGAAAAACAACATGCACTAACTAGTCTGCAGAGCTTGTAACCAGGATTCTCTACCGGGTGCGCTTCGCCTCCGAGCAACGCACTCTTGACAGCACGTCTCTAGCCTACGTTCTGCCCTTGGTTTTCTTGGTGCTCAGTCGGAACGGAATTGATGAGCAAAGAGGAGAGGAAGAGGGCGAGCAAGTTCTCCTTGCCCTGGAAGTCTTGTCCTTCCATTCGGGCTCCTGTGAGTTATATATCACTTTCGGAGTGTATACGCCATCAAAGCTAACTATGGAGCGTCTAGTTTCCGACGAACGCCTTCCTCGAGTCGAAGTCTTGAATAATCTGCTTGCATCGATGCAAAAGTACACTCAACACTACAAGCTCATTAAAGATACTCTCTTCGACTTCAGCAGGTGCATTGCACCGAACATCACCAAAGACGAGCTAGACATTCTTCTTAGAGGCACGATTGTTGCGGACGTGTCTGTTCGTACTGCGGCGTTGCAAGTCATCGAAGCAGAGATTGACCTGACCGACCTCGACTTCTCTGAACACATCTGGCTGGAATGCCATGACCACGTGGAAGAGAATGCTGAAATTGCCGAGAATATCTGGGAGGAAAACGCCCTGGAGGTCGACGACTCTTCTTATGGAAAGATTATTCCGTACCTCTCCTCAAAGGATTCGCAGCTCCGGGGTGCTGCCGCTCGCGCGTTGGCGCATGCAATTGCGACGAACCCATCGGTGTTTAACGACATCTTCGCCGAGTTACAGTCGAAATATACCGTCGAGATTCAGCCTAAGGCGCCCGAGAAAGACAGTTACGGAATGCCCAAGAAGATGGATATGACAGACCACTGGGAGCTACGCAGCGGCATTGCCCTCGCTTTTGGTGCTATGACGGAGCTCTTTGAAGGCGAGCAAATCGTCTCCTTCCTCCGATTCCTGATCGAAAGAGGGCCCCTCATCGACAAGAGCTCCACCGTCCGAGCACAGATGGCCGAGAGTGGCAGATCCGTCATCGCTGCCCGCGGTCAGCAGAAGGTTGAGGAATTGATGGTGCTCTTGGAGACAACCCTGGAGACTTCCGACAAGGGCAGTGAGACATCTGATCTCCTCAACGAGGCCGTGGTTGTTCTGTATGGATCGTTGGCGCAACATCTGAAAGCGGACGACCCGCGCTTGCAGACGGTCATCAAGAGACTCCTTGACACTCTCCCTACTCCTTCGGAGACTGTGCAGTCTGCCGTGTCGGGATGTCTACCGCCTTTGATCCGACTTTCTCGCCCTCAAAGTGGCCAGTACGTTCGAGAAATGCTGGACCAGCTGTTGCAATCGAAGAAATATGCTACCCAGCGTGGTGCGGCTTACGGACTTGGTGGTATCGTCAGCGGCAGAGGTATCATCACACTACGAGAATTCCAGGTCATGGCGCATCTGCATGATGCCACTGAGAACAAGAAGGAGCCCCATCAGAGGCAAGGTGCCTTGTTGGCATACGAGCTATCCGCCACCATCTTGGGACGGACTTACGAGCCTTATGTTATCCAAATCGTTCCCCAGCTCCTTGCCGGGTTTGGAGACGTTAACCCGGACGTGCGCGCTGCCTGTCTCGATGCAGCAAAGGCTTGCTTCTCGAACCTCAGCTCTTACGGCGTTAAGAATATCCTCCCCACCCTGCTCGACGGTCTCGATGATACGCAATGGCGCAGTCAGAAGGGAGCCTGTGATCTCCTGGGAGCGATGGCCTACCTTGACCCTCAGCAACTAGCGGCAAGCCTTCCGGACATTATCCCTCCGCTCACGGTGGTCCTCAATGACACGCACAAGGAGGTGCGCAACGCGGCAAACCGGAGTCTTCAGCGTTTCGGTGAAGTCATCAGCAACCCTGAAGTGAAGAGCTTGGTGAGCGTGCTTCTGAAGGCGCTGAGCGACCCCACGAAGTACACGGACGAGGCCCTGGATTCACTCATCAAGGTGTCGTTTGTCCATTATCTGGATGCTCCGTCATTGGCGCTTGTTGTTCGCATCCTTGAGCGTGGTCTTAGCGATAGATCGAATACGAAACGTAAATCCGCTCAGATCATTGGCAGCTTGGCCCACCTTACTGAGCGCAAGGATCTCATTTCCCACCTGCCAATCATCGTTTCCGGCTTGCAGTTGGCTATTGTTGATCCTGTGCCGACTACTCGTGCAACCGCTTCCAAGGCGCTTGGTTCCCTTATCGAGAAGCTCGGAGAGGATGCTCTTCCCGACCTTATCCCCAACCTCATGTCTACGCTCAAGTCGGATACCGGAGCCGGCGACAGACTGGGATCTGCCCAAGCCCTTTCGGAGGTACTGGCAGGCCTGGGTACAACCAGACTCGAGGAGACGCTGCCTACTATCTTGCAGAACGTGTCCAGCTCCAAACCTGCTGTTCGCGAAGGTTTCATGACGCTCTTCATCTTCCTGCCCGCCTGTTTCGGAAACAGCTTCGCCAACTATCTCAGCAAAATCATTCCTCCCATCCTTGCTGGTTTGGCTGACGATGTCGAGTCCATCCGCGAAACCTCGCTTAAGGCAGGTCGCTTGCTGGTTAAGAACTTCTCCTCCAAGGCCATTGATCTCCTTCTGCCAGAGCTTGAACGCGGTCTTGCGGATGATAGTTACCGCATCAGATTGAGTTCCGTCGAGTTGGTTGGCGACCTGCTCTTCAGCCTCACTGGCATCACCGCCAAGGCCGATGCGGAAGAGGAAGAGGAGGAGGCTGCTCAAGCTGGACAGTCGTTGCTCGAGGTTCTCGGAGAGGAGAGGAGGAACAAGGTCTTGTCCGCCCTGTTCATCTGCCGCTGCGATACTTCGGGTCTCGTCAAGAGTGCTGCTATGGGTGTCTGGAAGGCGCTTGTGGCTTCTCCCAAGACTCTCAAGGATATGGTTCCCACTCTGTCTCAGCTCATCATCCGCCGCCTTGGTTCCTCCAACATGGAGCATAAGGTCATCGCTAGCAACGCGCTTGGAGATCTCATCAAGAAGGCTGGCGAGTCTGTTCTCGCGACTTTGCTGCCTTCTCTCGAGGAAGGTCTGCAGACTTCGCCCGATGTGGATGTCAAGCAGGGTATTTGCATTGCTTTGAAAGAGCTTATTAATTCCGCATCCGCCGAGGCCCTTGAAGACTACGAGAAGATCCTTATTTCGACTGTCCGGGTGGCGCTCGTTGACAACGACGAGGACGTCCGTGAGGCTGCCGCCGAGGCTTTCGACGCTTTGCAGCAAATCCTGGGCAAGAAGGCCGTGGACCAGGTCCTGCCCCATCTCTTGCTTCTTTTGAGAAACAACGAGGACGCGGAGCAAGCATTGTCCGCCCTTTTGACTCTCCTCACCGAGCAAACCCGAGCGAACATTATCCTTCCCAACCTTATCCCGACTCTTCTCACCTCTCCTATCTCCACCTTCAACGCGAGGGCCCTTGCTTCCCTGGCCGAAGTGGCAGGTTCTGCTATGACCCGCAGACTGCCCACAATCCTCAACTCCTTGATGGACGAGATCGTGTCTACTAAGGACGAGGCTCACCGCGAAGAGTTGCGCAGTGCGTTCGACACGATCCTGGTGTCGGTGGATGAGTTCGACGGCCTGAATGCCATGGTAAACGTCATGATCACTATGATGAAGCATGATGACCATCACCGTCGGGTCAACGCGGCAATTCATCTCAGCAAATTCTTCGCCAATGCTGACATCGACTACTCCAGGTACCATCAAGACCTGATCCGCATCCTGCTCATTTCCTTCGATGACAGCGACAAGAATGTCGTCAAGGCAGCGTGGACGGCGCTGAGTGGACTCACGTCCCATCTGCGCAAAGAAGAGATGGAGGTGCTTACCATCCCCACTCGCCAGGCCTTGCGGAGTGTTGGAGTCCCGGGTGCCAACCTTCCCGGTTTCAGTCTGCCCAAGGGTATCACGGCCATTCTGCCTATCTTCTTGCAAGGTCTTCTGAACGGCAGCGTCGAGCAGCGTACGCAGGCCGCTCTCGCGCTTGGGGACATCATCGATCGCACTGGCGCGGACTCTCTCAAGCTGTTCGTGACCCAGATCACTGGTCCGCTTATCCGTGTCGTGTCCGAACGATCGGTGGATATCAAATGTAAGCTGCTTACTACTCGACTAAGATTTACGCGATGCTAATTTTTTACACTAGGCGCCATTTTCTTCACCCTCAACAAGCTCCTGGAGAAAATCCCGCTCGCTGTCAAACCATTCTTGCCGCAGCTCCAACGCACCTTCGCCCGTGGTCTGGCCGATGCGTCTAGCGAGACTCTTCGCAACCGGGCTGCCAAGGGTCTTGGTATCCTGATCACCTTGACTCCCAGGGTCGACCCTCTTATTGCGGAACTCATCACGGGTACCAAGACAACCGATATCGGTGTCAGGAACGCCATGATGAAGGCTCTGCAAGAGGTGGTGGGCAAGGCCGGCGCAAACATGAGCGAGGCATCAAAGAACGCCATCCTCGCTCTCATTGACGACGACGCCAGCGACCAAACGGATGCTGTCGCTATCACGAACGCCAAGTTGCTCGGTGCCCTGGTGAAGGTCCTCCCGGCCGCGACTGCGGGTCCCCTGATCAAGAACCGGGTCCTGACCGCCACGGCTTCTCACGCATCGATTCTGGGACTCAATGCCCTGCTTGTGGAGTCGCCGTCGTCTGTGACGGAACATTTCTCTGCTGAGACTCAGGCCGTCATCTGCCAGGGAGTTACGAACAATGATGTAAGTACTTTGTTTCTATCTGAGGTTGATGAGTGATATACTAATGCTAGGCAGCCCTTCATCGCCGACAACAGCGTCCTCGCCGCCGGAAAGTATCTCCTGGTCGAGGATGAGCACCGCAACTTTGAAGTCAACAAGGCTATTTTCGAGGCCCTGGCGCCTTGCATTCAGCCCGGCACGCCCTCTGACACGCGGCGGTTGACTCTGGTGGTCATGCGCACGGTCAGCCGTCTGCACCCTGAGTTGACTCGGCCTCATCTGGCCCTCCTGGCGCCTCCGATTTTCGCCAGCGTTCGCGATGTGGTCATCCCTGTGAAACTGGCGGCCGAGGCTGCGTTCTTGGCGATCTTCTCGGTGGAGGATTCCGAGGGCGCCGTGTTCGAGAAGTACATGGCAGGACCCGGAGCTACGCTTCCCCCCGGACCCAAGCGGAGCATGTCAGATTACTTCAAGCGTGTCGCGCTACGTCTCGCCGCCCAGGCCCGGGAGCGCAAGGAGGCGGAAGGTGGACAAGGAGGGCTGGGTCTGTCCAATGATGAGGTTGAAGACGAGAAGGAATTGTGGAGCATTGGAAAGGTTGATCTCGGGGACGGGGCCTTTGGGGATGAGTGAGGGGTCTACGCGCTGGATAAGTTAGATCTCTCTGCTATGTATACCCTTCTGTTAAGTGGGGGGGCAGTTTTGAAAGACGAAAAGCATGTTGATATGAGATGAGCAATGCATTGTTGATGTTCTTGTTTGGTTGAGGTTCCTTGACGTCGTCCAAAAGTATATACCCGAATGCTTAGGGCGGGAGCTGATCGGTGATTGGCCGGGCTGAGCCGAGCTCCGTCATCATCCAAGCGTAGCCGGCCGGAGATCACGTGGGGGGGATCCGTGATGGCGCATCCCCGACCACCACCACCACGCGCCCAGAGAAGGTGGACGATAAGCCCTGAGGATGCACCGGGCAGCCGAGGGGGTTGCGAGGCGACAGCAGATGAGATGCGAGGGCATCGGGGGTTGTCTGGCGCTGGCGATGCGAGACGGCGGGCGTTGCGGCTCCCGGGGTGTTCCCCGGATCGGGACAAGCGTCTGGGGCACGAACCCTAAGGAGGGTTTTGCTGGGCTCGCTTAGCAGCACAACGGGCTTAGCTAATCAGCCGCCGTATCTCAAACTCCTCACCTGGGAATTCTACCCGTCGACGAGTGCAACGAACATCATCCGCCAACGACCGTCGATACGCCGACATCAAGATGTGAGTGCATCTCCAGTTCTTGATATTGCTGCTC
The DNA here is from genome assembly GCA_003184635.1 of Aspergillus sclerotiicarbonarius CBS 121057. Taxonomy (NCBI): domain Eukaryota; kingdom Fungi; phylum Ascomycota; class Eurotiomycetes; order Eurotiales; family Aspergillaceae; genus Aspergillus; species Aspergillus sclerotiicarbonarius. The sequence continues at coordinate 313,148 of KZ826331.1, read as the reverse complement.
GAAGGAGGATGCCCGTCCGTCGCTGGACTCGTTTCCCCCCATCCACGCCTTGGAGTCGCCCATCGGGCGCGTTTTTCTATCGAAGCAGCCCCCCGATCGGTTTGGACCTCATGCTGACCGACTGCTTTTGCACCACAGGGTCAACCTTCGCACCCAGAAGCGCCTCGCCGCCTCCGTGGTGGGCTGCGGCAAGCGCAAGATTTGGCTCGACCCCAATGAGATGAATGAGATCTCCAACGCCAACTCCCGCCAGACCATCCGCAAGCTCGTCAGCGATGGCCTCATCATCCGCAAGCCCGTCACCATGCACTCCCGCTCCCGTGCCCGTGAGCTCGCTGCCGCCCGCAGAATCGGCAGACACCGTGGTCTGGGTAAGCGCAAGGGTACCAAGGAGGCTCGTATGCCCAGGTATGCTCATTGTCTTTCCCTCTGAGTATTGTGCAAGGATTTTTCGGCCACCACCACCGCCTAGGATCGAGATGGAATTCGGGAACCACTTCCAGGGATGCGTGCTGATGGATATCCGATTAAAGCCAGATCCTCTGGATGCGCCGCATGCGTATTCTCCGTCGCCTGCTCGTCCGCTACCGTGCCTCCGGCAAGATCGACAAGCACCTTTACCATGAGCTCTACCACCTGAGCAAGGGTAACACCTTCAAGCACAAGCGTGCCCTCATCGAGCACGTAAGTTCCGCCTGCTGCTACTGTTATTGAAAGGGAACCCGTCGGGTTTTGGAATCGCCTCGCCCATCAGGCTCCAGGGATCAGACGGGTTACCCCCCTGAGTTAGGGAATAGGGGCTAACGTGATATCTTCCGTACTACAGATCCAGAAGGCCAAGGCCGAGCGCCACCGTGAGCGTGTCCTCAAGGAGGAGATGGATGCTAAGCGTGCCAAGAACAAGGCTCTCCGTGAGAGACGCGCGGAGCGCAAGGAGGCCAAGCAGAACGCCCTTGTTGCTGAGGCTCAGGAGTAAATTTCCTCTGTTGACGAACTTGGGCGGTGCGGAGGTTGAAACGGGGGGGAATCGATCAGCCCATGGACTGAGATCGACCACTCCGTGTTCGTTGCAGGTCTGGCTCGGTGGCTCGATTCATCCGGGACGGGTTGTTTGGATCGTATCGGGAGCCTGGAACGGGGTTCAGGATCAGGGAAATGCACCATCATCATCATCCCCGTCCCTCTCCCTCGGGGGAGGGCTTGTGAAAGGACCACGCAAAAAAGGAAAAAGACCTACTCTTAAAGCAAAACAATGGCATGGCGCTTTGTGTGATACGAAATTTCCATTTGATTATCTCTTTCTTTTTTTTCCTCGGACGTGCATCCCAATCAATCCACCCATCTCGCCCGGATCTTCTTCCTCTGCGGTCACCCTCTGCTCTCCCAAGCAAGCCTTCAGTTTAATGTCGTAACGCTTCCTGAATATCATTTGAGGGTTTGTCGGGTCCTTGTAATGGTCTAGATTGGTAGTTTCGCTGGCCTTGTCGTACCTTATTACGTCAAGTGAAACGACCCCTCTTCCCCGGGTTGTCTTACCGGCTTTCTTCGAATCATATTGATCTATCCCCACTTCTTTTGAAGGCGGAGGGAATACTACTACTTACTTACTCATGGCCTCCAAGCTTCCCTCCCTCCCAACCAACGAACAAACCCAACCACCAGTTCATCCATCCAATGAATGAATACTCGACTTCGCCCGGTAATCTCAATAATTATTCCCTTTCTTCGGGTCTTTTACCCCTCATTTTCCACTTGATTTTATTTATAGATTATATTGTACTGCCTTTTTCTTATTTTTATTTTTATCTTTTTCGCTTGGCACTTCTATTGTACGTTAATGTCCGTCCCCAACTCACTATTACTTACCTGTCATCATCGATAGACAATACAACAGTTATTAATTCCTCTGAGTTTGTTCTCGGGTACATGAGGAAATATACACAAGGATAATGACAGTGTTAAGATTATGTGCGATAAGTTGTTGGGAGTTACTGAATTGAATTAGTTGGGTTTAGGTCCGGGGTGGTGGGGAATTCAGCTGGATATATATTATTTTCGGTACTATAGCCGTTTCTCCATTATCCACCACAACTAATTTAAATGGTTTTGTTTAGGTTTCTATTTGTGGTTTCATGACTTCTTTTCTTTTCTTTTTGTTATTTGATGGGCATAGGAAGTTACTGGGTAGAGAGTTAAATAGAGGAAAGAATCATTCGCTTCATCACCAGAAAAAAGCATTATCGTACACACATACAACATGATGGCATCTCACACACGTGCCAACTGATTCATAGCTAGAATACATGTACTTCCATGCGAAGGTCGTCTCTCTCTCTCTTCAATCCTCGAACAGGAATATCTTGTAAAACATTGTAGCTCATATCACGTGTCTCGTGTTTTTTCTGCTAGGGTAGAATGGAACAGCATGCTCTTGGATTAAGGTGGCAGCTTGGATAAGGTGACACCAAATGGCTGGTGTCGCATGGTCAGCAATCAGACTTGTCCCAATGGTATGGCAGTAGAACTACGTCTGTGCATCGCGTGCGGGGGACATTCCAGGTCGAACGGATCACTTCGGGTGCTGAGCCTGGCCACCGGTCCGCTTGGATCGCATGACTCGAGTTCGGCGACAGTGAACGGGTAGCTGAGTCTCTGCAGGCTGCTCCCCGCGCTACTTCGCCCTGGGAGAAGGAGAGTGCTGCCCAAGCTGCGATCGCTGTGCATAGAATACCAGGCAGCTGACGTCGGTCGTTGTGACATCTCTGACTGTTGCAAAGTGACATGGCTGTGACTTGGAGCTACATCGGCAAACGGATTGCGAAGCGCCCCAGCGATGCTGCGCATGCTCCCACGTGAGACATACTTGACCTCCGCAGAGTCTAGAAAAGGGTTCGGGTTTGGGACGAGATTCAAACTAGACAGAGTCCGACTATGGTGGTGACCGGTTGCCGGTTTTGGTCCCGCAAGTGCAACACGAAGAGGGCTTGAAGGAGTCGTTGAAGCGACGGAGAGAAAAGACCCTCCGGATTGATATCCTGGAAGCGAGTCACCTGAGGGAGCAGCCGGCCCACCTTCATCTTGCAAGTGCTCTTCGCTCGTGCCAGTGCTTAAGCCGCCCCGGGGATCGCGCCGCTTATGCCGCATCACAAAGTAGCCTATCGCGAGCGCAAGTGCCACAAATGCTACCCCACCTAGGACGCTGCCCAAAATCGTGCGGAGTGGGGCGTGGTCACTATGGTTAGATTGATCTATATTGCCATGCGAGGAGCTATTAGCAGAGGCGGTAGCGCTAGTCGCCGTGGACTGTGCGACGAAAGATTCAATGCTTCGCAAAGTCGGTGTTGCTGACGTCTCTGAAGTTGCGGGGCTCTGCAAATAAACAGAAGACCCTGGCGTCGATACCTGCATCCCATGACTTGATGAACTAGTCCGCGACGACTCGGGCATGTGAGCATGCGGACCATCATCCGTATGAATCCAATTGTAGTGGCTGGGCTTTCCTAGTGTAGTGGATGCAGTCGTTGTAGGGATGGGTATCGGGTTAACAACAGGAAGCTGCGGCGCTTGTGTAGTTGTGGCATCCGTGAAGGGTACCAACGCTGTGGAATGCCATGTGCTTGACGCCGAAGTCTCGCTTGGCAATGAGGTCTCGGTTGAGGACGTAAGGTCCGAAGTCGTGACTAAGGGCTGGGACACGGCAAAGGTTAAGGTAGAGCTGGAGATAAACGAAGAGGCTGAAGGCACGAGTGGGTTGGAGTGTCGTGGAATTTTAGTAGTACATCTTGAACTCTGACGGAGGAGGATGGAAGAGCTCGACATTGACATGTCGCCAAGCCCGCAGGCTGGATGCCGTGATAAGCTCCGTTGGATCAAAAAAGGGATTCAGAGAAGAACGTGTGCTGCATGAAGACCAGGTGTGATGAAAGAAAGAGGGAATCCCTGGATTTGAGGCCGGAGGCGCGTAAAGAGCGGGGACGCCGGGGCGACGGTGGTAGTACTCGTGGGTAGTGAATGACAGGCTCACGTCGGAGTAGAAGGAGTGAACAAACGGAAGCCGGGGATACGATCAAAGAAAGCAGATACAAACATGCTAAGGCCGTCTCATTGCTGTTGTTGTTCTCTACCGGGAGGAGACAGGCAGGCCATGACAGCCGATGTCAGAGGCGATAGCCCGGGGGAGTACAGCTGTTTCAGGATGGGATGGTGAAGCAGAGGGCCAAAAAGGCGTGAGATTCCGATTCACACGTGAAGACCAGAGAGATTCAGATGGATTCAGATAGATTGAAGAAGCTATAGAAAAGAGGCTGTGAAGGAACAGGGATCTGGGAGAAGAAAGAGGGCCAGGATGGTCGGAGACAAACAAGAGCAGCACCGTGTTTGGCCAGGCGCCGGGACCGACGAACCGGCTGTGACGAAAGGAAGCAGGGGGTGGAAGAGATTGTTACCCTTGGGGGGGATGGGGGGACCGGATGAAACCGCAGGGCTCCAGAACATCCAATCTGCAGTGCAGAGGCAGTCCTGACGATGTTGCTGGCCGGGATTAGTCGCTGGTCGGAGAGGGGTTTAGGCCCCTCGCCCCTCGCGTTGAACAACGGCCCTTGGGAACCACCATGGTCTGGTCAGCATCTGCCTTGGAGGGTAGCCTGAGTGACTTGAAGAAGAAGGGGTAAGCTTATGGAACCACAGTTTGTCACATTATGGCAGGTTGGATGGTTCATTTGACAGATGAACGGTGATGAACCACAATGAACAATGGAGAAAGGAAGATGGATGGATGGATGGATGAATGAAAGAGTAAGGACAGCCGCCGGAAAAGCCACGGCACGGGATGGGTTACCATTGGCTGGTGGCCATTGGCTGGAGACAACACACTAGTACTCTTTGGGGTCAGCCACCGCTAGTCCTGTTTCACTCTAGTGGGATCATGTGCCTGCTGAGTAACTTTGCACTAGCCGGATTGGGAGGGCCCATGTTTCGGGCGGATTATTTGCCAGTTGCCATCATTCTACGCACGACTGCGATGTGGTCGAGATACTTACTGTTACTATCGTATTACTGATCACTCAGGTTTCAATCACTTGAGTTGATGGGTGAGGCGATCAAAAGACCGGGGATTGCCACTGCGGGAATTCGAACCATTGCCAGGGATCAGCCGTAGTGCATGGATGGGATCATGAGATGGAGGTGGACCACAGTTGGTTGCACATCACTTACGTAGAGTCTGGTTCCGAGGCGCCCAAGAATGGGAGAATGCTGGGCAGCCATGGTTTCCCCGCAAAATGGGTCGGGGCAAGGCAACTCGACGGTGTACATTCTGCTGCTTCTTCTTCTTCTTCTCCCTGACGAGGTGAAGAAGGCGAGAATGGGTCCAACTCCACCGGACGGGGGACTGAAGCCCGGAGCTGTCACGGCCAACGAGCGAGCAGCCCATAAGGCGACTTCTTCACTAGTGTCCTTCCCCCATTCCCTTTATTTCAATGCATTGGTTCCCCTCTCCCGATTCTCCATCCATCCATCCATCCATCCATCCATCCATTATTATTATTATCCTTATTCATCATCCACCATCTACCATCTACCATCTACTTGCCAACACCCAACAACCAAATATCCAACCTCTCTCTCTCTCTCCATCTCTCTTCTCCGCAGCCACCACCAACGCTGACTGGCTGTTATCGACGGGACTCGTGTGCAACCCTTCGTCCACCCCCACCGGCCGCGCCTCATCCCATCGCAATTGCATGTGATGCACGACTCCGCCTCTTCCTAGTGCTGAGCTTTCGCATCGCGACCAGTTCGCAGCCTCCGTTAATTCGCTGATTCGCGATCTGGCACATCGAATAGACCCCTCTATTTCCCGCCTTCGCGACCGACTTCCGCCGTCATGTTTGGCTGGTGTAGCACCCTGGGTAAGGCCCCTTTCCCGTGCTTCCCCGTCCACTCATTCCCTCGTCTATGTTCCCTGTTGGTCTCGATCAATCGTGCCAAAATGGCATCGAGCCATCTGCCTGGTCGGGGGTGGTGTGATAGCCTGACCGTGAACTGGTCGCTCCATCTCCGAATGTCTACAGCTTCTCCTAATAGCACTTGCGTCGGCCCCCATCCCGTCACCCTGGCTTACTATAGTGCGCTCACATAACCGTTTCCATACTGACCCTCGACGCAGGCCTACCCTCCGTGAGCTCAGAGCCCGAGAAAGAGCGCCGCCCTCCTCCCGCCCCCACACCACTAGACTTCCCCGTCTATCAGCTGCCGGAACTGTCGGACAAGGACCCCGATGCATCCCTGTCGAGGCTGAATGAAGTGCTGGCCTCGATTCGACGGCCGCAGGACATCAACCACCAGAAGTTTGAGGCGCTTAACCTCAGACTGGAAGAGAACGTATCGGCTGCAGATATCGTCCGCCACAATGGGCCAAAGACAGATCCTCCGCTTCCGTGGGAGAACATGTCAGCGCGTTCATCCCCGGTAGATGAAGATGGCTGTCCGATTCTAATGGACAATGGAAATTCCTATCCCTCCCGGGACCGATTCGAGGTGCTCCAGAGCGAACTGCTTCTAGACAACGACGATGCTTTCCGAGAGGTGGGCAGACTGACTCCCCGCGAGGGCCGGGAAAGGGTCCATGTGGCTCAGACGAGGAAGTTCTGGACGGGCCTGGAGCGCATGGCCCAATACTGGGATAGCAGCTTAGACGACTACTATGAGCGCCCAGAAACCCCTCCACCGACATCAGAGCAAGAAGATACAGCCGAGATGCAGACAGATGGTGAGGCACAACTGCCAGAGGGCCAAGAACAACCGGAGACATCGATGGACATTGACCCAGCGCCGCCAGCACAAGCGCCGGAGGACGGTTCAGGCGCGGAGCCAGAGGCAACCCCGGAAATGGTAACTAGGTATAAGGGTCGCCGTATAGGCTCGGGGACCGAGATGCCAGAGGATGTGCGTGAGGAAATCGTTCGAGCGCTGACCGAAATGGCCGCGTGGCCCTTTGGCTGTCAGGCTGCCCCGCCTATCTCTCCCCCTAGGCTGGCCGTCAAGAACTTGCTCTTCCCTGTTCGACATACATTCCAAGCTGCCCGATCTCCCAAGGACCGTCAGCTGGCGCGAAGCGGGGTCATGGAAGGGCCTATCTTTGCAGCCCAGTGCCGCCCCGAGATCTCGTTCCGCGGGCCACAGGAGGCCCCAGGCTCTGGCATGGGGGAGGTGTGCGATCTGCTCCGTGAGGTGGGTGCCATGCTCCTGACGGCCCAGGAACGGGCGAGGCAGGGGGGAGACGAGGTGAAGCCAGGCGAAGGCAAGTGGTGGACGACCGTGCCCCGATGGGGAGGCGCCTTGAACGATTCCGTGAGCGATTACGAGAAGGAGACTCATGGGGAGGACAAGCTGTCGGCAATGAGTGGATATGCTCGCAAACGCTCCAAGTACGAGCACCCGTTCTTCGCATTGCGTCGACCGAGTGTTACGCGGAAATTGAGTAACAGCGAACGGTGGAAGATCATCCAGCCGGGGCCCGGTCTATGGGATAGACGGATGCGGTATATACAGATTGGAAAGCCGCTGGATAGTGCGTTTGACGACGTAAGTGTGCTCGGGTTGGTTGTGTGTATCGACTAACCGAACCAGATTTACATGCTATCCTCTATCAACCATCACGTATCGATTCTTCACCTGCGCGTGCACCGACGATATCTTGAGGTGATTACAAATGGGTCGAGCACGTTCCCCCCGGTCACCGACACTCCGGACCAGCCGTGGTATGCGCTACAGCTACGACGCACACGGTGGTACGACCTCTTCGACGGGGGAGACCGGGTCGAGGCGCTGAAGGGGATTTGGCGGATTTTCCACTATCTGCTGCGACAGCAGCCGGAGACTCGGTTCCTGAACTGATTTACAGCCATCTGATATTGCGTTGACTTTATTATACCAATTTGTTTGCGTCTGTTGTAGACGGAGCGTCTATTGCATGGCATGATGGAATGTATTATGAGGGTAGAGGTGCATGGCATTTGACATCTAGATGATCATACTGATGATATCAGTGCATATAGAATGGCATTGCATAGGTTGCATAGGTTGCACATTGCTGCACAAGAGAGATGTTGAATCTATCTGTTCTAGGCAGGCTGCTGTCACTTTTGGTCCTGCTGCATGCGATGCCTGTGACTGTACTCCATACGAACGATAACAAACTAATCAACAGCCTACCCACCCATCCCGATCAAACAGAAAACTCCCTCATGCACATACCTACATGCAGCATCCCCTATCTACCTATCCAATCCAATCCCCAACCGTACCTACGAATATAGACAATCAACTCCAAATGCAAATCCAGATTCCAATCCAGACCAACCCACCACCACCACCAGGAGCAGCAGCAAATCAAATCAAATCACCCAAATCTGACACGTACATATGTATTCTGTACATCCATGCGCAATCACACAAATCCGAACAACCCCAGATAAAACAAATACAAAAAGAAATTAGGAAATTGGATTGCTGGATACTGGGATGTACCTACCGGTAGGCTGTGTGTGTGTGTGTGTCTCCATCCTGCATATTGAAGGATTTAGTAATGGGATAGTTAAGGAACTATGTAGGTAAGTAAGCAGTGTACTAGTGTATGCAGTAATCCATCTACCCTATCTACGAATTAGATATCTATCTATCTACTACTCTAGACGGAATACTTATTATCTTTCTATACATATAATCATAATCACAATGTGTGACATGGATGTCAGTGCCGGTATCGGCATACCTACCTCCCTCAGAGAAACCGTCACCGGAATAATGAATGAAAGACTGAGCGAGGCGGGTAGATACTGAGAAGAGGAGGTGTGTGGGGGGGGGGAAGAAGTTGCTCAGGCCCCGCACGATCATCTGATCGGAGGATTATGATTGGCTTATCTATTGAATATCTTCATGTACCTTTTAGTTGCGATGGACCCAAGTCAGTCTGTTTGCGAGGTAGGTCGTTTCGATTTTCGGGGATGTGTGTGTTTTGTGTTTTGTGTGTGAGTGATAGGTATATAGTTCGACTGTATATATAGATTCGATGAGTCGAATTATTGATTTGGGTCATTTGATGAGGTTTGCTGGTAGGGAAGATGGATGGGGAGGGGGGTGGACGTGTGGACTAGGTACATGGGTGGTGGTGGTGGTTGACATGCCAATTACTTGGGTAGGTATGTAGGTAGGATATTGAAGTGATGGATGGATACTCCACATACCTTAGTTCTGACCCGTGCACCGACGTATAGATAGGTAGCTACTTGTATAGAGTATGTATCTGCATGGAGAAGTTCCATACATCATCCTATCCAGGACCATATATCATCATGTATGGCATGCAGATAATAATCCCAATCCCTCTGAAAGAAATAATACTCAAATCCTATGTAGGAAAACCCACCAGCAAGTAACCAACCCAGGAAATAACTTCCATTCACTAGCTCAGTTCCCCATACATGCATACATACATACATACCTATGTACCTATACCTAGTACCTTAGGTACTCCATAGTCCCGTCCGTACCACATAGTACTTAACTAAGTATATATCAACCACCACCACCACCAACCACAACCATAAGCAAAACAACACAATTAAAAAGCAGGCAACAAAAAATGAAGGCAACCACCCACCCCATCTTTTTAACTAAAACAAACTCCCAAAAAAACATCGTTATCAATTCCCTCACCCATCCCCCCTCACCACTCACCAACCAGTCACACGCCATGATATAGTGAGGCTCTCTCTCACCCTCCCTCCCTCAGTCCCTCCCTCCCGCTCAGGCTCCCACTCCGTCAGGTCCCCTCAATATATTTCCTCTCTCGGTTAGAAAGGCTAGTCCAGGAAGGACCTGAGCTATTTTAGCCTGCGTACTCCCTACGTATTATGTATGTATGTATGTATGTATGTATATCGGAAAGTAAGTATGGGTGAGGTGCAGCGACTAATGTGGCTATATACAAATACTTTTTTTTTTTTCTTTCTCTTTCCCCCTCCCTCTCTTTCTCTCTCTGTGTATGTGTGTAGGTGTGTGTGTGTGTGTGTGTGTGTGGGGTCGGATTTCTTCTCCGAGATCATCGTTTTATTATCATTTCTGGATTTGGAGTTACTGAATCCTTTTTTTTTTTCGTAGGTAGGTTATGGTATGGGGGTTGGTTGGTTTAGGGATGGAAGGTAGGTAGGTAACTTTTGATTACTGGGGTTTAGTATTTTTGTTTGTTTTTGGTGGGTTGGGGTTGTGGTTTCTGGGGGGTTTATATATATATGTATATGTGTATAGCATATAATATATATATAATATACTACTAAATACTAGGGGATAGTATGGGGTAGACACATTTTGATGGACAGTGAACGTTTGGATAGTATAGTAGTGGTGTTGCTTACTCGGTACGGATACACAACTGCCTAGCTACCACCTACCTATGTACTAGTATCTAGCCGTATCGACCGTCTACTATATACCAAATACCTACTTAGCAAGGCAACACATGGCTGATGGCTGCTGATCAGGGGAAGCGGAGGACCAGCCGTACTTTTGCGCGACGCCTACCCAAGATAGTAAATGGTAAATAGGAAGCTGGTTGGTCGGAAGGTCTGGCCAGTAGTAAGGTACTTCCTTCCAGTCCCCTGAATTAATCTCCTGACAGCCCGTAATCTATCTATATTAATCCTGTCGTGCAGACTAGCCGGGGCGGGTGAAATGACCGACCAGCTAATGAATGTCAGGTCAGGTCTTACATGTACTTATTATTATGATTATTCGAGCATATCGTTAGGTAGTACGGAGTACTGACTACTGACAGTTTCAGGCATCGTACCGAGTCAGATAGCGGATCTAGAACGGGGCGCTTTGTCCAGATGTTGATCTGCAATTGACAGCTCCGCCATGTCCCGACTTGCCGTGGCGTGGATTACGGATATCCCGTTTGCTAGGCTGCTACGCACTTCCCTTTTTGGCGGGTTGCGGCCATGAGAATTAGAAAAAGAAAAAAGAGAAACAAAAGAAAAGAAAGGAAAAGAAAAGTAATCATCAATTTCAACTCCAGTCACATGCCAAAGCGATCGTAGAGATGCTGCAAAGATGAATGCATATGACAGGAATTCATCAGTCAACAATTTACCATGTATATGCGCATGTACGTCAGAACGACTCCTCCGTCCACCTACCTACCTATGTACATAGCTACCTAACCTACCTGTAGGTACGATCTTTTCTCCACTCACATCCCTGTAGGCTGTCTTGCGCCGAGCATCTCCGACACGGCCTCTGATCACAAAAAAAGGAGGTTGCGGAGGTTCCAGACCGGTGGAAATGTGATGAGTCCAGTGGCGCTCGGCTGGCTCGCATTGGTAGGCTGTCGGCGCGTGCGACAAACCTGACACCTGGAGCGATCGCCTCGGTTGGCCATGCAATTCCCAGGGGATGAGTCCGGGCATCCCCCGCAACGCGCTGCTGCTGTCATACCCTCTGGCACCGGGGCGTGGAAACATGTCAAACCGCTTCCCGAAGCCGTCCAAGCGGGCCGGCCAGCAGCAAGATGGCGGTTCGTATTCATTTCGTGAGGCTGACTGGATGATAGTCACCGGGAAAGGCTGGGCGAAACTACTTAGTACCGTCTACCGTTGACACCCAGACACCCAGACACCCAGACACTCAGATAGACAGACACACAGACCATACATAATTCATGATAGCCAACTATTGGTGCCCGAATGGGCCCTCGGCCAGTGTCTGTGCATTGGGGGGGGGGGAGGGGGCAGAAAACAAGGAAAGACTCCTTTTCAGGTTCCTCGAATGGAGATTACGCATCGGCATCGATTCCTTTGAGCAGCGACGGGCTTTGTTTTCGAGAGGACGAGTAGTGCTACCGACTCCGTCTTAGACTGCCAAGTGGAAGCGCAGCTGAGCAAATGCACTTCCCCTTCCGGTTAGCGGGCCCTGCCCCGGCCGGCCGTCACTTACAGACAGCCGCTCCCAATCTTCTTACCTGCAGAAAATGGGTTTGATAGTGGAGCAGCCACCCCTTCTCCATTTCTATTATTCTACATAGTATTCTATATAGTATGATCATTGATCTTCTCCGTCAATGCCAACGTCGACCTTTGCAGTCGGCACCGCTTGGACTAGATACACAGTCCGGAGTAGGTTCTGCCTCCACATCACGTAATCTACCAAGTATGTAAGCAGGACAAGGCACTTTTCACCCCCCCTCGCGGTGGCACCGAACTCGTAGGACGAATCCCTCAGTCTGCACGAAATGGGCGCACTGCGCATGCACGCAGTAAGATTGGGAGATCGTTCCTGGATTCCTGCCACCCTCGATAACCCCTCGCTTACCTGATCGCTCAACCGATCCCTCGATAAGGTTGGGGTGTAAAAGGTTAGCCGAGAGCCTGGGGTTGCAGTCTGGAGTAGTAGAAGACGAATCGCATCAAGGGGCAAGCGAGATGGGACAGGTCATTTGGCCACTCGATGGGTATCCTACCGGCAGTTCTCCCAGCGCGGCCCACGTGGGCATTGTGTACAGGAGATATGATCCAAGTCCTGGGTAGGGATGAGGATACGCATGCTGGGCAACCCCGATTCCGCCGGCCGTTCCTCGACATCCAGGTCCAACATCGCCGTGAGTTCTCTCTCTCTCTCTCTCTCTCTGAGGCCGGCGATGAGATTGATACGATAAGCAGCCTCACTGCGACGCGTAGACCAAGGATCAACCCAATAACGAGGCTTTAGCTCTCCTGGAGCGAAAGAATCTCAAATATTCCCCCCTCAGATCGGCATGATATCCATCTTCAAGGCGGCCCTCCAGTACTTCAACGGAGAGGGACTGCCCCATCCAGTAGTCATCTCCGTCCCCATTCCGTAACAGTGCTGTTATTCCTCATCGCAGCATGTTGATGCCCCCCTCTGGTGGTGCTGAACTCTAACTGCCAATCAAACGCCAAGGAATCCCCAGCCTCACTTTTGGAGCGATCCTACCGCCCAGTAGAATTATGATCCGCTCCGAACCATCCTCTCGGAGTCACAAGGCGGGCAGTCCCGCTGTCACCTCCTCCTCCCTCCTCCTCACCAGAAGCTGTTCTGAATTCTTGATCATTGGCCTCTAGATACGGGCCATATCTGACCGCAGTCGGCCCAGCCCGGGAGGCATTGGCTGGCAGCCTGGCAGCCTGGCAGTTGGCAGTTGGCACACCTCATGACCTCCAGTCTACTGAGGGGTAGCTGGAGGGTCCTTGCTGGGCAAATCATAGCCCTGAGACATGGAATTGATCTGCAATTGGGTCCGGCGAAGATTTACCTGTATCGGCCTAAGAATGGCGCCCGGACCTCGTGATGACTGCATCCATTCCACCTGGCCATTTGCTGGTCGCCTTCCACCTGGTCAGTGGCAGGCAGAGGTAGCAACGGACTCTTCAGGTAAGTTGCCGACCACTGTGTACGGCACGGAGAACCCCGTCCTCGCATGTGTGTGCAGGAAGGAGACCGGAGTTCGGCAGTTAATTTACTGTTGGTTGATGTTCATGGTGCTTGGACCGGAGTTTTCTGCCGTCCAGGATTTGGGGGTTGTAGTAAAGACATTCAAGCTGAAGCAAGTGATCAGCTTGGGCCGTTCGCAGAGCAAATGCCGGAGTCATATCAGGTCGGACAACAGCATCAGCCATCGCAATAGCACCAGGGTCATTCTTCAACCTGGTGTCTCCCACCCCAAGCCACTTCCAATAGCCACCCGGTGTCTACCCGTGTAACTCCGGTACAAAACGTCGAGCGATCTGTCCAGCCAGGGCAGGGCTATCCCTTGCTTCCGCGCTTGATCATACTGTTACTACTAGATCCCCTCCGAGTGTGTACATAGCACATAAGAGTAGTACGGGGCACAGGATGCGTATCATCCGCAACTAAACTTTGTCAGTCGCCCCAGCCTTGCAGGATCTTCATTCAGGGAAAAAAAAAGTCTGAATGAGCCATCGGGCAACTTCATACCTTCACCGGACACACGGCACGTCGGAATGAATCATCGGGGGGGGCGATAGAGTTCTTCGGTGGTAGGATTCTGCTGAACTTTGAAGACCAAGGCCCAACAAACATGCCGCCAGCCGATGGCGGGTTCCAGGAGACGGGATCATGGAAAGTCACTAAAATGGCGGATCGACCGAATGGGCCACTCTGGAGGGGCACGCAATTGGCGGTAATCATCTGGGACTCTCATCTACGGAATCCTCCGTATCCGTAGGAAACGACAAATGGCTGTTGGGCCTCCAGGCGGGGGGATTGTTTGGTGTTGTTGGTCCATTGCGAGTTGGGGGTATAGCCATGCCCCTGACAACCACGGGGGCTTGGATGAGAACAAAGAAGAGAAAGAGAGAGTCCGGAGTCGCGGACAGTTAATAGTCGAGATTCATCGCGATCATACTGTCGACTGCCCCTCCATTTCCCCGAGACCGAGATTATTCCCGCCGAAATTTTGGGGACGGTTAAGGCCAGACGGTGAGCGCTTGTTTACCCCACCACTAACAGTAACGAGAATGATCGGGCTGCTGCTGCACTTGCCCGGTCACCAGTTACCTGCCCTGTGGCAGCCTGGCCGGGAGCACATTTAGCCTAAGTCATCCGTCTGCCTTTCGTTTCCCTCTTTCATCCTCGTTTCCCCTTCCCTACGAGCGAATGTATTCTCAGGTCTCACCATCGGAGGCTCAAGCCGTCCATTTGGCTGGGTTCCCGTATCACAATACGAAGCAGGTACACGATGCGACCGAGGGTGGCAAACCTCCCCCCTTATGGCTCCTGAGTCCTTTGTACACTCTATGGACTAGGTAGGTATGTCGCGACTCCTGGTGCTAGGCGACTAGCATTATTCAGGCCCAATGCGCGCTTATGATGGGTCCTAACTCCTATGGACGATTCCGGGTTGGTCTGGATGGCTGCGGTCGATGTTTGTTTGCCGAATGTAATCCGTAATCCGTAATCCGAAAGACAACCAAACCCAGCGACAAAGAACAGACAGACAGCCCGCCCTAATGGAAAAGCGAGGGCTGGTCCCAAGGTTCTCTTCCGTAAGTTACCGTGCTTCGGGCCACCGCGGAGAAGTCAGCGGTTGTCCCTGAGCAGAACCATGACTAGGCGCAGATGAGAACCAGGGAACAACTCCCGTTTTGCTTTTGGCTGTGGGGTCGTCTTAGGTAAATGGGAGGAGGGTAAACAATCGACATGATAACACGCATGTAGGTACTCTCCTCCGTGCCACTCCGTAGTGAATGGTTAATATGGCTGTGGTGTGCACGACCAAGTACTATGTATGTATGTATGTATGTATGTATGCAAGTTGGTGACAGGGGCCTCCCTGGATGACCTAATCGCTCAGGTGCGCCGGTTTCTTAGCGGGCGGGTAGAACTCGAACGGTGGCTCGCCTCGGTAATAATACTCCTTGGCTGTCTGTGAATGAGTTGAATACTACTTTCCTTATATAGTGTAATATGTCGACCTAGAATCGTAGAAATATCTAGAGGACTCGACGGAGTATACGGAGTACCGAGGGGGAAAAGAAGGATGGCGACGAGGATCTTCTCCGCCTTTTCGACGCGCCCATCAGCTCCTTAATCCATGCAGAACTCTACCAAGTCTGCTGGTGCATATCTGGACCAGTGGACGCACGGTATTGGCGTACCCGGGCCAAACCCTTGATTCCAGTGACCAAGTGACACCCGAGCAAGGTGGATTGGTGGAGAGTGCTCACGGCTCACCGTCTTCTGCTCCTGCGTGGGGCACCCTTCAGTCGTTCAGGACTCCTCTCCCCTCCCCCCTGGGTCGCATCATGCATACCGCACCCTCTGTTTCGCTTCATACCCCGAGTCAGGCTCATTTACCTACCTAGGTCGGCCTCCCGTCCTGATGCTTTTTCTGCCATCGAGTAGACAATGCTTGGCTCTGGATCGCTGTAACCCCCCCCTCTCCAGAGGCCCAGAGACCTCCTCCTGTCAGACCTCCGCGGCCGGACAAATTGACTTTCAGATCAGAGTCCGTTGCGTGGTGAAGACAGGGGAAGCCCCCTTGCCAATAATCAGGTGAATTAAGCTGGATCACAAGAGTAGAAAAAGGATGGGCACCAACGGACGGAAAGAATGGAAGCTGAGAGGCTGTCGGGGTTGACAGCAAGCATGTCTTGAGGGTGTAAACTTCCGTGCTACCGCCTAGTTAAGTCATCCATCGTCCATCTAACCAGCCCTTGGGGAGGGATGACTGAAGAATCCTTTCCCATCTGCTGTGGCTGGTTATTATTTCCCTCGGGGGTTCAGGTTTGTCCCTCCAGCAGTCCAGTGTTCTACGAATCGCCCCGAGCGATAGCACGGAGTACGTATTTCCCTTAGGCGGCGACATATAATCGGGTTCCCCTCAATTTGCACCATCCATCGCGACTACTACGACCTACCGACTCCGTATCGGCCAAGGGAATTTCCACCTCGCCAGACATTGGGCATCGATCATTTCAGGACCAGCGTCTTCCTGGCCTGCCCCCGACGAGACAGGCGTTCCTAATCGGACCCGACCACCGTCGATTCACCAACTGCCAACGGGAGGGATTGACGTTGGGTCTGTTTGAGCGCCTCCCTTGATTATTACTACGATTTCTCCAGCCCACCATCCATGTGGCACTGAGGAAGACCGGAGCTGATTGCGGGCCCCCAACCGATCAAAAAACCGACGGTACCCAGTCAATTCCTCCAGTTCCTTCAGTTCCCAAGACTGCATACACCTGTGAGTGGGTTTTTTCATTTCTTCTTTATTTTGCGAACCTCATTTTAGCCCGCCCTGGTTCAGCTCCAGCTCCAGTTGCGGCTCCACTTTCTGCCCTTTTGGTTTTCTGGTCTGTCACCAGAAGCCAGAGCCGAAACCGAGATAGTGAAGACCAACTCCCAAAAAAAAGAATAATTAAAAAATTAAAAAAAAAGGATCGAAAAAAATTAAAACAGAGGGGAAAAAAAAGACCAAAAAAAAAAAAAAAAAAGCAGAACCGCCCAGAGGAATTAGAAAGGCGATCTGTCAATTCTGGTGGCTTGTGTTAATTCATGCAAACCAGGATCCTGGTTCAGGGTTACCAGACCCAGTCCCATCAGAAGGAGGCGTGCGTCTAAAGGAAAAGAAAAGAAAAGAAAAGAAGAAAAGTAGAGGAAGGGCAGGAGAAAGCGACGAGGGCAAGAAGCGCGGAAGAGCGGAGCAAAAGCAGCTCACCTGGGCTGATTTGCCTTTGTCGCCGCTGTCGCCGCTGCCAGAGCGATTATCATCATCATTGTTGCCATCGTCTGGCTGTAAGGATCGCAGGAGCACAGTCGCCCATATTATCGGTCCGCCGACTTCTCGCTTTCTTTCGCGCGCGCGCGCTCTCCTATGGGCCCAATTCCCCCTCCACCAAGGAAAGGGAAAAAAAAGAGGGGCAAGCAGACACACTCTTCATCGGCCACACTCGTCAAGGCATATCAGCCTCCGCTTGTTTGGCCGTTTGCTTGATAGTTCACTTTCTTTGTCCCGGCGCGCTCATTGACCGGACTGGACTGGACTTGATATTTTATCCTCCAGCCCGCCTCTCTCTATCTATCACCCTCGTCATCGTCATCGTTCTTCCGACTTTCGATCCCGCCTCTACCCCATCCGATCCGTCAATCCACTCACTACTCCCAGGTTAACTTTGGTTCCTCCCAGCTTCCCAGTGACCGCACGGGATCTGTTCCATTTCTTTCTTGTTCAACCTGCTCGTTCGAGTTTAATCCCGCCGAGGGATCCATCGACGTCCCAGACACCCGGCCGTCCTTTGAGAACCCCCTCCGAACCCCTCGACCCTTTTTCCTTTTTCCTCTTATGAAGGAAACCCGCGCTGCTGCGCTGCCCTTCCCACCGTTCGATCGACCTTTTTGCACCGGCCGACCCGACAGCTTGGCTTAGCTACCTTAGCTACCACTAATCCCTTTTATCCTCCCGCTTGATCGGAGAGCGCAAGACAAGTGCCAAACCCGCCCGTCGTATTTTATTTCCATTTCATTCATCCTTTGGGCGACTGGAGACGACGCTTGTAAGTACGTACCACTTTTTTTTTTTTTTTTTTTTTTTTTTTTTTTTCCCCTTCCTCCTTCGTGATTTTTTTTTTTTTTTTTTTTTTTTTTTTTTTTTTTTTTTGGTCTTTCCGTTTTGTTTTTTTCCCGATTGGACTCGGCCGGTCGTTCCAAATCCTTGTTATTTTTGGTATCGGTATGAGGATTCTGTTCCTGGCTGTCATCCAGCCAACACTGCCCTGACCC
>KZ826331.1:240853-294820 GCA_003184635.1 Aspergillus sclerotiicarbonarius CBS 121057 | reverse complement strand
TCCTTTGGGCGACTGGAGACGACGCTTGTAAGTACGTACCTTTTTTTTTTTTTTTTTTTTTTTTTTTTTTTTTCCCCCTTCCTCCTTCCTGATTTTATCTTATTTTATCTTATTTTATTTCATTTTATTTTGGTCTTTCCGTTTTGTTTTTTTCCCCTTTGGACTCGGCCGGTCGTTCCAAATCCTTGTTATTTTTGGTATCGGTATGAGGATTCTGTTCCTGGCTGTCATCCAGCCAACACTGCCCTGACCCCCAATGGCTCTGTTGATGTGCGTGGCGAGGCCATCTCGGGTGCATTGAATCCCCATTGTATACTCCGGGACCTACACTAAGGTGCCTACTATCCATTTACCTACTGGGGACGAGGGTGGTGATTGACCCTACTTGATTCGGCACCTTGCACAGTGCCAGGGTCGGTGTGTCCACTCGAGGCCTTGATTGATTACCTTACCGGCCTTAGGCGCGGCGCGGATCCCTTCTGGTTTCCCCCCCCCTCCTTCTCCCCTCCCTCTTGCTCCCCTGTCCGGTATACGGTCTCTTACTACATACACGGTACGGGGTACTTCCTTAGTACTCGGGCACTATATGATCATCCTCTTATATTTGTTCGTCTTATTGTTATTATTACGAAACGCCGCCTTTGCGTTGCCTTGCTCCCCTCGTCCGTTGTGTTGCATGTGCTACTTACACTTACTGCCCATCGCTGTTCTCATTATCTTCCTGTTATTATTATCTACCCAGTATCTATCTATCTGCTGTCACTCTTCTACTCCGCTCCGCGTTGCCCTACGACCCCCCTCCTCCCCTCCGCTCCCCTCCCCTCTCCCCTCCTCTCCTCTCCTCTCTCTTCCCCTCCTTCCCTGGGGGTGGTTTATCTTGGTTCGCTGATCGCTTGACCGTTCACCCGACTCCCGCTAACTATCGGAAAGCTACCGGCTTGTTCCTTGCGGCAGGCGCTCTCGCTGATCGATCCTCTACCCCTCCTCGCGCGTGCCCATCCCATTGAAGGGTGAATCGCGGACGGCCTTTTATGCCGGACGGGTGCCAGAACCTGGCGGGCCTCCGAACAAAGAACCACGAAACTCCAGCGTCATCCCGTCCATTCCCCGAATCGGAAACTTTGTGCCTTCCCACGTCCCACCCACTCCCCTCCGGTCGCACAACACGGTTTTGATAGATGCTTGTCTGGGACGTCATGTCCTCCTGACTGTATGACTATCACACTCAGTCGACTGTCCACCGTGGATCTGCGGCAATCTGGAGTTCTTGGCCGTAGTCACGGACCCGAAGTCGTCCCCATCGACGAAAAGCAGAGATTCCTCCCGGCCAGTGCTGGCCCTCCGTCTCCAATGCATCGCGTACCAACGCTGGACGGACCACATGGTCCGCCCAGTGCGCCGGCAGTCTACGAGCAGCCATGGCGCCCTCCTCCGTTTACTTCCTCTTATGACGCACACCCGGCGGAACCGCGTCGCACATCCAACGCTCCTCCACCCACATTGCCCCCTCACGGCTATCCTGTCATTCCGAATCGCGAGCTACCGCAGCTTCCACCCGATGGCCCATATAGTCGGCAAGGCAGTCTGCCAGGCCCGGCGCATACCCCCCCCGAGGCTCCAACCCCTCATCCCAGCTTTCGCCCTATGAACGGAACCCCCCATGAAGCAGCCCCCCACTCTGCGCCCCCCGACTACCGGCCGCGAATGTCTTTCCCGCCCCAGGAGTCTCTCAGCAATGGGGACCCTCCGCCCCCCCCGCACACATTACCTCCGACCCAGTATTCCACCCCCGTTCCGCCGATGTCGCATACTCCTACACCGTACGATTCAAGTTATTACGGAAGTCAGGGCTATGGGATCCGTCAGCGCAAGGCCGCTCGAGCGCAACAGGTAAACCCCCCTTTCCTGGAATCAAAGGAAGCGAAGCTTCTAGACCCTGGCTGACCGGTGATATCTCGCTCCCTGGGAAGGCCTGTGATCAATGCCGAACAAGGAAGGCCAAATGCGATGAAGGCCGGCCCGCTTGTAGCCATTGCAAGGAGAACAATTTGATATGTGTTTATAAAGAAGTTCCCCCTCACAAGTCCGTGAACCAGCATTTGTTCTCCATGTTTCATTATGGGCCAGTGGGCATGCGCTGACGACTGACACAGGCAAGAAAAGGCAACCCAGCTTCTCTTGGACCGCATTTCCCAATTAGAAGATGGCCTGAACGAGAAACTTGAACGAATGTCCAAGCTTCAAGTAGAGCAATCGAATCAAATAACTCAGATCACCACATATCCTCGGTTGAAAGAATCCAAGGTTGTAAACAACAACGAGGCAGAGAAGCAAGCACTTCCCCGGTCACAAAAGGCGGACATTCCGGATATGTTACAAAAGACGGAAACCAAGGAAGAAGACATGAACGCGATAGTGGGCGAGGAGCTGGAAAGAGTCGAGGGGGAAGGGCTTCCGCAAGGTGAAGACGGCGATCTTTCAATACCGGTCGAGCATACCACGGCGGCGCACAAACTGCTCTCGTGGGGTTCTATCAAGACCCTTCTTGAACCGAGGGAGTATGACGATGATTACGTTATGAAGCTGGAAGAGGAGCGGGGGTTGATCCTTGTCTATGGCCGCGGCGAAGGTCATGACACCAGTGAGAGCCCGGCCATGACATTTCCTTCATCAGCATCTCACCCCCACTGGGACCAGCCTTACCCCAATGATGCCTCGCCCAGCGGCCAATGGAACTCCAGCGCAAACCAAAACGGCTCCCATCTCAAAGTGCTGCGACCCAGCATCGATGATTTTGGCATGTTCAGCACAGACCCAGAGACTGTTCGTCACTATCACAACAGCTACCTCAATCACATGCACAAGCTTCATCCATTTCTCAACCAAACCGAACTGAGCGGAAGGATCGAAGCATTTATCCAAAAATATTGCCCACAGCCAAACATCCTGAACAGTAACCCCGGGGACTTGCCACGGGGCGCGAAAAGGAAGCGTTCCTGCGAAGTGATACAAGGTGCAGGATGCGACATGCAGTACCCTCCTGGAGCCAAACCCGACCGCCCCAGCCCCACTCCGCGCGTCGAGAAGTCGCTTGAAAACGCCATTATTCTCTTGGTGCTCGCACTTGGTAGTATTTGCGACATCCCGGGAGCTATCCCGGGTCCAGTTACTGACACGCCGGTGGACTTCCGGAAGGAGCGGATCCCGGGGCCCTCCACACGCAGTATGCTCTCACCGACGGACACGGATTCGGTTCTTCAGTCGCAGGGAAGCATGTTCTCCCAGGGGAAAACCCATTCCTTTTCATCAACAGCGGACGGTCAGAAGGCTTCTTTTGATCGGTCCACGTTTCCGGACAATCGCCATCTAAGGAATGTAGATGTCATTCCTGGTTTGGCATACTATGCGTATGCCGCCCAGATTCTCGGAAGTCTACAAGGCGCGAATGGGCTATACCATGTCCAAGCATCCTTGCTAGCAGGGCTTTACGCAGGACAATTAGCACATCCTTTCCAGAGCCATGGATGGATTTATCAAGCGGCCAGATCGTGCCAAGTGCTTGTTCGATCGTATGTTGTGTCTGACTGTTGGGAACTTGTGAGAAGAGTTGTTTTCTGACCAGACCCAGGAAACGGTACGAGCAGATGAATGATGGCCCCCTGAAAGACCTGTATGACTTCGCATATTGGACCTGCTTGCAACTAGAGAGGTAAAGCATGCTCTATCTTACGTTGCCCCTGCGTTGGCCATGTGACTGATGGATTGGTGATACAGCGATATTCTTGCCGAACTTGATCTTCCGGCTAGCGGTATATCTCGCTCGGAAGCGCGCATTGCCTTGCCCAAGGGTCGAACCCTTTCTTTGCCAAACGATGTTAATGCCCCGAGTACTATGATGATGTTCTTCTACTCCGCCCAGATTCATCTAAGAAAGGTTCTAAACCGTGTCCACACTGACTTGTACAAAGTCGAAAGTGAGTGTATCTCAGCTGGCTGGAACGCTGGGCCTTGCTAACCTTTAACTGCAGAACATGGTAACACCGATAAATGGTCCCCAAGCGTGCAAGAGATCCTGAGCATGAACCTCGAGCTATGGAGGAGTAGCTTGCCTGATTTGATGAAGTGGAAGGACACGGATCCTCCACACCCGGACATCAACGTGGCTCGGATGCGAGCCAAATACTATGGCGCGCGGTATATCATTCATCGGCCGCTCCTGTACCATGCTCTGCATTTGAACACCAGCCCTGGTGGTGAGAGTGGCCGATCAGCGTCGGTAGACTCGCCCACGGGATCTGCGATGTCGGGTCCGAGATCGCAACAAGTTTCCCCCTCCCTGCCTCACAGCCAACGAGCTATTGCTATGGCGAGATTGCCCAGTGATGCTGGTCCAATGGCGCGAAGCGCCCCCACCCCTACCCCAACTCCGGGAGGAGCAACATGGGCCCCCTTTGCATATCGCGATCTTAACCCCAAGCTGCGAAGAGCGTGCAAAGTATGCATCGACTCCGCCATCTTGAGTACCGAGGCGTTTGATGGCATTAATGGCCGACCAGTGGTGACTAATATCTTTGGAACAGCCCACGCGTAAGTGGAACACCCCTGAACGCCTCCCTTAAGATGACGACTGTTGCTGACCATGTTACTGTTTTACTAGGCAATTCGGCAATATGCTGGTGTTATCGGCTACTTACATGTCGAGTCTCTCCGAGCTGGTTGATCGGAGCGACCTCGAGCGACTGCTCAAGCGAACCATCCGCTTCCTCCTCCAAAGCCGCGAGATCTCGCCTAGTCTCCGTGCCGATGCGAAGATTCTCAGCGAGATCTATGAGAAGATATTTGGAGAGCCCGCGGGCATCCTCGCCCATTACGATTAGTGACATCAGCTGGTGGAGACTGTCATCGGGGCACGAATCGTGCCTGATAATCCTAAGATTGCTTTTTGTTGTTCGTCGCGTGAATTTGCGGGTGGTCCCTCCATCCGGCGGGAACGAGGTCATCCCGGCGTCTTTTCCCCCATAATACTAGACCACGACCCCCCTGCTCCGGATTCTTATACAGCATGTTATATACAGGGAGACGGGCATGGTGGCTGATTGGATCCGTTCCCCTTGTTGATAATTGGTGGTTTCTCCCAGCGTCTGTGATATGCATCTTTGTTCATTGTCTCGTGCATGTGAAGGGAAGGGTGGATATTTGAGATTTACATCATGGTTCCATCGGTTGGGCTTGCGGTGGGGCCTATTTTGCTTTTGGAGTTTTCTAGTGGCGTCGACTGCATCCGGCTCTTTGGGGCAGGACCTGGCTTGGGAGGGATATCTGATTGCATTTCAGCGGATCAAGGATGAACCCCGCGTACTTTACCCCCGAGGATCCCAATGGACGGCCGTACAGTGCATGATTGATTTGATTCTTCTTCCCCGTATTCTTGATTCCCCCCCCTCTTTTTTTATTTATTTTTTTTTCTATTTCCCCTCCCCTCACTCTCTCGTTTTTCTCCCGAGGGAGAATGCCCCGGGGGGGGGGGGGGGGTTGGAGGGCGACTAGGTTAGGTGCTACCGGTGTAGAGTTTGGTGGCCGCCGGTCATTGCTCCAGCTGTTCCTCATGGCTTGTTTGCGACACTCTGGCAGAGGGCGGACTGCATCAGCATGCATGCGGTGTTGGCTTTGAGTGGTCCTCGGCCAGAGCGTCAAATGCGCTGGCGCCCCGTTTGGGAAATTGTTTGATTTGTCCCGATCGTCTCGGCTGCCTACGTACAACACCGTCGTGGCCCTGTCGCACCAGCATGATTGGGCAACCGAGGAAGGGGATTCTTAGCGGTACTCCTCACTGCATAAAATACACCGTGAGGACCTCCTCCGGCGGACAAATCCCACCGGGTGGCATTTACCGCCGACCGACAAGACTCGGCGCGAACATGGGACCCATGCCGTTGCAGCTGTCTCGAGAAAGTACATACATACATACATACATACATAGGCCCCTGGTTCTCAGTTGGCCGCTACTTACCAACTCCATCTGGGGCGCCAGGTTCGTCCACGCCCACTTACTTCCCTACTACTCGGAAGTTGATACATACATCGAAAATAACCCCAAGGTGCATCGGGGTCCTGCACAACATACACACTGAAAGGAAGTGGAGTCCGCCGGGAATGCACACGGGTTATCGGGTATTCGATGTATCCACTTGTGTCGCTGCCATCCGCCGTGTTGAAAATGAAGTCGATTGTCGGGCTCAAGATGGTGACATTTCAGACCCGCATGACTGGGGCCAGGTGGTGGTAGTGGTGCTGGCTCGAGGTAACAACGAGAGTGGAAAGGAATGCGCTGTTAGGTTAACTTACTTCAAGAGCAAGATCATGCTCAGCGTCACTGAGATGTCAACCCGGTGTCAGTTCAACTCGACTACATTTGGTTGACCAGCTATCATGCCGTTCGGTTCTGTATTTACTTCGGACTCTGTGGTTCACGCGACGTTGCTCATTCGGAAGCTTTCTTCTTACGACGATTCGGTCTATCTCGGTATTATCCCCTCATATAACGGAGGAACTCGCGCAACAGGTAGGTGCTTAGAGGATCGCGGACTCCTCCTCTGGGGTCGCGGTCGCTGCGATGGGTGTGATGGCGTGGACATACGATGGGGGTGTAGATAGAGCCGAGAACCGGGAAGATTTTCTCCTTGCCCAGGCGTTGTTTGGCCGTCGATAAGTCTGTGTTGTTATCTTGGCCTCATTGAAGAGCCCGTCCTGCACAGGTGGCTAGTGATGTCCTGCATGCAGGTAGTGTCCGCCTGTACGTACATGCTGCTGGAAGCGCCCCAATCGGTCCAGGAACGCGATTGATTAGGTTCTCTTGTTGAATCGGCAATTCCCGTGGGGGATGTAGGGAGTGTATACTTGGGACGATATGACGTTTCCGCGCGAGGGCGCTTGTCGCCAATCGTACTCGGGAAGTCATGCTGACGGGCCCAGCGGTCCAGCCAGCCTCTGGGATTTTCCCGGGCACGTGCCCCCGCGCGGCCCCCAGCCTCACCGCGAGTTTTCCTCTCTTTCTTCCGATTCCTTCACATTCTTCCCTCTCGCGGCCGTGGCATCGGATGGCCTGACCTTACTCTGTACCCTATTCCCTGGATGAAACACCCACATCTGACCGATCGATCCCCCACATTCCTTTGTCCGTCTGTCCGAGTTCTAACTTTGATCCTCCATCCATCCATCCATCCATCGTCCTGTGCATCACGGACTCGCTCCGGCCTCGTCCATCGCGCCCCATCCTGGTCCAGCACGCTAGGCCCGTTAGTGGCGGATTGTCTGGAGCAACCGACGCTGCTGAAGGCGCTGACCTCTACCTAAGTCCTAAGTAACCAGCCCCAGCTCAACCCGTGGTTCTTGTCTCCGCTCCAGTTGGGACCCTCCGAGCTCCCGAGAAAAAAAGAACCACGGTTCACTTGTTTACCTTCCTCCGCCCATCGCCAAAACAACACCCGCCGATCTATACCGCCGCCCAGCCCTTTCTTTCTACTATTATCTTTCCCGCTCTATCTTCCTTTCACCCACCAACCAACCCCCCCCCCCTCCCTCTCTTCCCCCATGGTCCTTCTTTTCCCCTCTTGACGAACCCCGTTACGATTGCACGATTTCTCTTCCAATTCTCTTATCTATCTTTCCTTAATCTCTTTCGGTTCAACGGCTCAATTAGGCGACCGTGTCCACCCTCAATTCCACATGGTGGCCTGAGTCGCTAGAGCTTTGATCGCTCTCTGCCCACCATGTTCAAAGCTCTTCTGAGCGGGGGCCGCTCATCCTCCGATGTCCGCAGCTCCTCAAGCTCCAAGAGCAGTAGCCGGCGCAGAACCGACTCGAAGTCTTCTACAGTGAGCCGCAAGTCCTCACGGGGTGACGACCGTGACCGTGGCTTGGGTGACCTGTCGACCTACCGATCCTCGAGCAGTCGGAACAAGCGCTATGCGCCGAGTCTAGCGGGTGAGTCTGTAGCTTCGAGCTACGCGACGGCAGACCAGGGGCCCGTCGAGCCTGATCGCTATGTGATCGAACGTGCGCCTAGGCGCCAGGACTCTGACGACACCATCCGTGACGATCGATACCGAGACAATGGCGATGAAGAGGAGAAAAGCTCCCACCGGCGCGAGCGAGTGCGATCGCCGAGCCGGGAGCGTGAGCGGACCAGGACAGATCGCAACGATCGCGTGGGCGAGGCCATATCGCGCGACCGTGATGGCGATCGGCCAGAACGACAACGTACCCAGTCAGGCGATATGTACTCGTCACCGGTGACTATGGGCATACCTACCTCTGGCCCTGAGGGTGGCTTCGCAATTGCGGGTTGCCACCCGTACCCTCCAGTCACGAATGGAACGCCAACCACTTCAATGCCCAGCCCACCACATGCGACCGCATTCTACGACCCTCATGTACCGCAACAGTTTCCCGGCCAATTCCCAACATATGTTGCTGAACCTTACCGACCCCCGCACCCTGCAGGTGAGGCAGCCGAATACTATGGCGACCAGGGACAGTCTGTTCAAGCTCAGCCAGGCGTCCGGCCTAAACCTCCATTGGTGACCCCCAGTGACCAAGCGCATCTAATGTCAGCGTCTCCGGTAGCAAACCCGCCACCAGAGCCTAGTAGCATGGGGCAGGTCGGCGCCGCAGCAGCCTACTACACGGATGACGTTGATCTGGGGATCGAACAAGCTGAACAGCCATCTTCTACCTCTGCCCCCAAGCCGCCAAAGCCGGCGAAACCGTCGAAACCATCGAAACCAAAACCGCCGAGACCGTCCGTACAGACAACCGGGGTATCTGGACCACCTGCCGCCGCGGTAGCAACAACAACGGCGGCTGCTGCAGTAGCCACTGATCTTTCAGAGCACACCATCTCAGAATCCCCTTCAACCTATGTGCCGCCCAGCGCGTCGAGCCCCCCGAAGCCTTCTCATTCTCATGGAGTCGGTGCCGCCGTCGGCGCCGCAGCAGCGGGTGCAGCAGCAGGCTACATGATGAGTCACCACCATCAGTCCTCCGTCAGTGTTGACCATTCTTCTCAATACACCGTGCAAAACTACGAAGAGGTCTCTCAGAATAGTCCAGCTTACCCAGATCCCTCGATGTACCCGCCTCAGCAAACCCCGACATCTTTTGCAGCGGGACCTGCGGCGGCGGCAGCGGCGGCAGGGTATGCGGCAAGTCCTCTGCACCCTCATCATGCTGCCGTCTACCATGGTGCTCCTTTCCAGTCCGGAGGCTTAGCTTTCCAACAACGTCAACAGGGTCCCTTGGATAAATTTTTTGACTTCTGGCGGGACCCAGAGGGGGTAGGCATGTTCGAAGACTACACAGAAACCATCGGGATTTGCCAATACTGCTTTGAGCCCGGGTCGACATCACGAGAGGCACCTCGCAGGCATAACCATAAGCCCCGGCGCCGTTCTGCGGATCGATATACTAATGGCTCACGCGTTGATAAGACGAGCCGCTACACGTCGTCGGAGGATGAAGGAAGGCGTCGCAAAAGATCGCCAAGTAATTCATGGCTGCCCGGGTTACTTGGTGGAATCGCGGTTAAGTCTATATTCAGCAACAAGGAATTTGACGAGTCTTATAGCATCCGATCAGGTCGGGTGGCAAGCTCTCGGCATTCCTTACACGAAAGTGAGGGAGCATCCACATCTGGTCGACAAAGCCAAACCTCGCGTGGCGTATACAGACGATCCTATCGGAGCCAGTCTCGAGAACGAACCGACCACAGCTCTTATCATTCGGACTCGAAGTTGAGTAGATACGAAGAATCCCGCGTACGCTCTCGCTCGCGGTCCCGGTCATCATCCAGAGTCCAGCGACATGCCGCGCTTCGGGATGCGGCTCTGGGCGCTGCAGTAGGAACAGCGGGCATGTCAGAATATGAATCCCGTCACCGAAGCAGAAGCCGCAGCCCATCTCCTAGAAAGTCCAGGGGTAGAAAGACGTCTTCCTCTGATAGCTCTTTCGTCGACATCTCAAGACCAGCTCGAAAGACTGTTGGTGGTGGCTTCAGTTCGTTCTTTACTGCGTCATCGGAAAATCGCCGGAAGCGACGGACCAAGAGGCGCAAGAGCATCTTTTCGTTTAACAATTCTTCGTCGTCATCCCTCGATGCGGATCTGGCGTTTGGGGCTGGGTATGCGAAACGCCAGGCAGGTAAGTCTAGCAGGCGGGGTACAAAGAAGGCAGATGAAGATGTGGATGCGGCGTTACTGGGACTAGGCGCAACCGCAACAGCGTTGGTGGCCTCGTCCGATCGGAGTCGTCGACGAACCGGGGAGATCCTTGCCGGCAAGGAATCTCGATCCGGTCGGTCAGATTACGAGTCTGCTGCCAACGACGAGGGCTGGGAAGACCTAGACTCTGGAGACCAGTCCTCATCGAGCGTCAACTCTGGTCTTGCCTTTGGAGGTAGTGGGCTTTTCCCCAGCACTGACTCACACTCGTCCGATTCTGGAACGTCGAGGTGGACTTGGGGATGGGGACGTAAGAAGACCAAGAAGAAGAAGAGAAGGTCTCGCTCACCGGATAAACGCTTCCCTGCGGAGGCCGCAATCGCAGCTGGTCTCGGGACAGCCGCCTTAGCTTCGGCATACCACCGGGGCACAAAGACATCTAGCCAGGATGCCACAAGCAGCACTGGAAGTCTTCAACACGTGGCCCCAGTGCCCACCAGTGACCCTTCGCGTTTCGACGCCATCCATGTGTCATCTCTGCCCCCTGCTCAGCCGACATTAGTCCGGCCAGGACCTATTCCTCTGCAGCAACCTCAACCGGTGACACGAGTTTCACAGTCGGTATACACCTCTCAAGGAGAATCCATCCATGCTTACAGTGCACCTGACGAGCCGCCTACTCCCGGAAGCGCTTTCATGCCATATGAAACCCAGTTGCCACATGGAAGAAGCGACAGATGGAGCCAGAGGACTGAGGATTACGTTGAGCGAAGCGACATTTCTTCAAGAATCAACCGTTCACACCGGCGTAGTGACTCCTCTCCAGTCACCCACACCGAGCCCCTTGAGAGCATGTCAACGACAAGCATTAGACGTCGCGTAACGTTGAAAGATCAAGCTTCAGTTCAGTTTGACTTGACCGAGGAGCAGGTTAACAAGGAACGACGTTCAAATCAACGGGAAAGTTTGAGACGTGATGGCGAGCGCAGAGAAGGAGTGCAACTTGTAGATAGGGAGCAAGAGATGGCAATTCGGGACGCTGAGCTCCAAGCAAGTCGCCAGAGAGAACGCGACTATGAGAAGTCAAGGATGGAGGAAGAATATTCCCGGAGAGAGAGAGATTCCTCATCTTGGATTGGTGCTGTTGCTGCAGGGGCTGTGGGTGTTGCTGCTGCTGGTACAGTACTGTCCGGAAAATCCTCAAACGATGATTCCTCAGAGACCGCCAGTCAACGGCGGCATGAGGAGCGCCGAGAAAAGCGCCGAGCAGAGAGACGCCGCGTTTCTGAGTCCGAGTCTATCTCATCAAGTCTTCCGATGTCTGAAGCTGGGAAAACAATGACCGAGGAGCGCTCACAGATGAGCCGCCAGCCAGAGGATGTGAGACCTCCGCCATCTCGTCGGCGTCCTCGCACAAAGCCCGCCAAGCCCGTCTATGAGGACTACGCGCAGTTCTTCGCGCCCGAAGAACTGCGCTACAGCCCTGATACTTTTGCACGCCGAGAGCCTGCCTCGATGCCGACGATTATTGAAGTAGAGCCTACGAATGAAGCGTCAATTGTGACGGAAGAGCCGCACCCGGACTACAGTGGCTTGCCATGGCCTGTGCCTGGATTGACCCTTACTGAGCCCACGCCTCCGCAAAGCTTGATTGGCTCCGCCAGGGCGTCGCCGATAATCTTGATACCAGAGCGGCCGAAGGAGGACAGCAGGTTTGAACGACAAACGACTGGCTCACGCGTGTCCTGGGGCAAGCATGAGATGCATGAATATGAAGTACCCTCGACATCCTCTGAGCTCGAATCTGTGGACCAAGATATTAGAGGCCTCGAGCACAGAGAAGTTGAGCATATCGCTGCAGGCGATGTCCAAGAGTACCCGGCCAGCTCCTCTAATGATCATGCGACCAAGGATGTACCAAGCATTGTGGGAGCAGATATCGAGTTCGCGGCTGCACTTGCTGCTGCAACTGCAGCTGCAGGCTTTGACCCGTCGCTTGTGACAGATGACCCCACCTACCATACAAGAAGCTCTCCCTTGTCGAAGCCTAAGGTGGAGTTTGTCTCGCCCTGGGATGAAGTGTCTTTCTCGCGCCCGTTGCCCCATGGATTTGTTGAAGGCGAAGTTGAAACACCGGATAATGAAAAAGCACCGGTGGCGCCGGACCACCTCATTGAGGATAGCCCCCTCTTTGCTGAACCTGAGCCTCTGTCTGGTGGCGAGATTGTGACACCGGCCCCACAGTCAATTGCACAAGAGGTTATCGAGCACCTCAGTCGTAGGAAAGAGCGCGATGCCAACGACAGCTTTGACAGTCAGCGAGGTCTGGAGTCCGTCGGCAAAGGTGAACAGATCGAATTCCCCGAGGAAGTCCTTTCCATGCCCGGTGGCTTTGAGCCCGAAGAGCCATCTGAAAGCCCAAAGGCACTGCGAGATCCGACCACCACGCAAGGGGGACACTCTTTCTCGGCCGTACCAGCACCCGAAACGAGAGACGATATAGCTTCGACAACGCAAGACAATTCAGAGCAGAGCGGCAGTGATCTTGAAGCGAATGACGAAGTCAGTGCATCCGCAGCCGGGAGTGAAGCTGCTGAAGGAAAGAAGAAGCGACGGAAGAGGCGTTCTAAGCGCAGAAGTGACAACTCTGAAGACGCCGTTTCCACCACCTCTTCGCCCGTCCGATTTGGAGAGACCAGTGACAGACGCAGAGGCACGGATGAGAAGGCGAAGGAGACCAAATCCGGCAGTTTCTTGAGCCATCTTTTTGGATCCCGAGTTTCCGAACCAGTGGAGGGCAAAAGAGCATCTTCTGCTGATAGGCGCTCCTCCCGCGAAGTCCAATCCGAGGTTGGTCCTCGACGGAGGGAGAAGTCTTCAAGGCGCCGCAGCTCCAGCCGAGGGGACGCACTGGATGACGAGAACCGCGCAGTTGAGGACAAGGAGGACATTAACGTTGAGCATTATAAGTCTAGCCGGCAACGAAGGGAAGAAAGACGGCGACAGAGACACGAGGACATGATGGAATCTGGGAAAGCGTCGGAGTATGAGAAGGTATAGTGCTTGGCTGTCTTTCCCGTTACCTGTAAATCTTTTGGTTTTGCCCAGGCTATTCCCATATCCGTTGGAGAGGTTCCGTACCGTGCATATACTAAAGGTTTTCTTTTTTCTTCCCCA
The DNA here is from genome assembly GCA_003184635.1 of Aspergillus sclerotiicarbonarius CBS 121057. Taxonomy (NCBI): domain Eukaryota; kingdom Fungi; phylum Ascomycota; class Eurotiomycetes; order Eurotiales; family Aspergillaceae; genus Aspergillus; species Aspergillus sclerotiicarbonarius. Next base: position 281,426 of record KZ826331.1, on the reverse strand, counting down.
TGTATAGGAACGGGAGCAATCGCAGGACGACGAGCAACGGTCTTTTTTAGTGGAGAGCCCCGAAATGCCAGGCCAGGTAGACGAGGGGGGTGACGGTGCTTCGGGGCGGCTGGTGTCGGAGATTACAGGCCTGGGACTCGACGTCCTGGATTCGCGCCCAAGGAGCCGTTCTGCATCGCTTCCGGCGACGCCCAGAGCCGTCGAGCCGCCCCCCACGTCTCAAAGTAGACCAACCTCGCCGGAGATGGCCCGGTATCACGAAGAGGACCAAGACCAGCGATCTCGGCGGTCGTCGGTGTTCCGGTCAACCGAGTCCCCTACTGCTGTGCCCCTGCACTTCCGCCGACCACCAACTTCCCCCCGAGTGAACCGCTCCCCTTCCCTTTCTTCAGCTGCCGCGCCTTCCCCCGGCTCTCCAACCCAGGGACGCCGCCGCCCAGCCTCGACCGAGTTCAAGAATTCCCGCGAGATCAGGCCCCTGTGGCTTGTGGAGCGCTTTGGTACCGGCAAGGCGGACCCTCAACCCGAGGAGCCCTTGCCTTCCTTGCCCTCGAGCAAGTCTTCCTCGGCGCGCGCATCTTTGGAAGACCTTCGGGCCCTGCCAGATGACATGAGGTGGGAAATGGTTGACCTAAGCCATCACGTTCAGGGACCACGTCGGCCTGATGATATGGAAATGTCTTTCGCGCAGCATCAGCCTGGCGACGAATCTCCGTATGATGTCCTCGATTCTGACCAAGGCACTCCCACCGCTGCTACCTTCGGCCACACTCATCACCACCCTCCTCCCCGGAAAGAGAAGTTGAACTACGAATTCCATTCGCCTTCCGAGCTTTTGCAAGACCCGCCCAGCTATCCAGAATTGCCCCCGTCTCCAACGATGGCCGCCCTTCCCTCGGCCGAAGGCTCTGCGGTCGGAGTGAAAGACGAGGCTGATAGCGAGCGTGTGGTGGAATCTATGCCATCGCTTCCTGAAATGCGGCCATCTACACCGGAAGACAAGATGCCCCATGCCGAAGACATTGCAGAGACTACACCAACACAGGTAAACACAGATTCCGCAATGCACGCATTAGCTTCTGGCGTGGACTCTGGCTTTGTTGAGGCGGCGGATGCTGTACGTGCCGATGACAGCCTCCGACCCGACGGCACCTTGGACTCTGAAAAGCAAGCACCCTCAGACAAGGAACAAGGTGTCGAAGATGGTGAGAACACTGCTCGGAATATTGCGAGTGCAAAAGTTCCGGGTGTTGAGGACGCTGTCCCGGACTCCTTGACCTCAGAGAAAGATCGGCCGGCTTCCCCAACTCACGATGACGCACCAACCGGCTTTGCGGCTATTGTCGGCGCTGCTGTGGCAATTGCAGCTAGGTCTACAGCAGAAATGGTAGATCCCTCTGAGGAACTCCATACTGGTCCAATCGGTCAGCCCAAGGACGATTCTGTTTCCGCGGAAGATCTGGCGAAAAAGTCGGAGGGCTTGCATTTTGAAATGCCATCGGAACAAGAGCCTACGGCAGTCGTTGACAGCACGGAGTCTGGCAATGTGCCTGATAATGCCGATTCCGCTCCAGTCGTTTATGACGTTGATCAAGGAAAGACAGATGTTGAGGTTCCTTCCACCGCGGAGAATGCGGAGGACGTCTCTGGCGAGACTGAGAAGCACGAGCCAGAACAAGTCAGTGCTCAGCAGGTGGCAGAGGGTAGTGATTCGGTACCTGAACATGCTAGCAGAGCCCTGGACGAGATCGTTGAAACTCCGGCAGAACCACACCTTGAGTCCAAAGAGCAAGAAAAGCCGGAGATCCTTGAGGATGTTGTTATAGACAGCTCCGAGCCGGTAGCATCAGATGAGATCAGGGGTGCTGGCCAAGAAATCACAACGCAACCCGAAGGGCCGCAAGTCAATGAATCGACGCCCGTCTTATCTGAAGTTGCCCCATCTGAAACTAGACAAGAGGGGACGGAGGCAGTTGTGGAAAATGTTACTGTGGACACTACTGGGCCTACATCGGATGACACGGGAAACGCTGCCGATGGATCTATCGAGGCAATTCCCGAAGAACTAGGCACCAGCGTGGCTGAAGCGGCACTAGTCGAAGACGTCTCTTCAGCGATCAAAGAACCAGAGACAGAAAGGACCATCGCGGAAACAGAGCTTGCACCGGAAGTACCAATCAACGAGTCTGCCGAATCCATCGAGGCTCAGATTGCATCAGCACTGTCTGAGAAAATTCCCGAGGCTGAGCAACAGGGACCGGGGCCAGTGAAGATAAAGGATGTTCCCAGCAGCACGGAGCCCACAGTCGAAACCACAGGTGATGTTACTAAAGATCCTGTGAGCGAACAAGCCGACGAACCTAGTGTCGATGCAACTACGCCATCATCATCGTCGTCGTCGAAGAAGAAGAAAAATAAGAAGAAGAAAAAGGGCAAGAGCATTGACCTAGGCACTGCCGAGTCTGCACCACCTCCCGAGGAACCCACTGCATCGCCTGAGGATCAGATGACAGAAACCGTTCCTAATCCTACAGAAGATGAGACGGTTGCAGAATTGGGATTCCAGGAGCCAGAACCCGTGCAGCAAGCCGATGTGACCGAACCTGCCGCAGAAACTAAGGGGATTGCAGAGTCTGAAATTCAGAAGTCAGCACCGGTAGAGGAGCAAGTTGCTATAATTGAAGAGCCCAGTGGGGAAACCGCTCCTGAACCCGTGGAAACTGAAAAGGCTGCAGAGTCCGAAACCCAAGAGCCAGCTTTAGTACAGCAAGCTGCTGTAACCGAAGAGCCCAGCGCCGAAAACGCCCCTGACCCTCAAATGTCCGCCGTGGCTGAAGAGCTCAGTACGGAGACTATCTCTGAATCTGCAGGTGCCGAGGGGGTTGTAGAATCTGAAGTCCAGAGGCCAGCACCAGTGGAGGACCAAACTGCTGTAACGGAAGAGCCGAGTGCAGAGACCGCTCCTGAACCTGCAGAAGCTGAGAAGACAGCAGAGTCTGAACCCAAGGCGTCTGTTGTGACTGAAGAGCCCGTGGTGGAAACTGCTCTTGAGTCCGTGGAAACCGAGAGGGCTGCAGAGCCTGGACCTCAAGAATCAGTATTAGCTGAAGCAACTCCCGTGGCCGAGGAGCTGGCTGCAGAAACCGCCCTTGAATCTGTCGAATCCGAGAAGGTAGCAGAGTCTGGTCCTCAAGAGGAAACACCGGTGGAACAAGCTGCTGTGACTGAAGAACTGGCTGCAGAAACTGTCCCTGAGCCTGCGGACTTTGAGAAAGCAACAGAGTCTGAACCCCAAGTGTCAGAACTGGCTAAACCAACTACCATGACCGAAGAGCTCACTGCAGAAACCGCCCCTGAGCCTACAGAAGGCGAGAAGTTAGCAGAGTCTCCAGTACATGTGGACTCAGCTACCGCTATTGAAGAGACCAGTACAGAAACCGCCCCTGACTCTGTGGAAGCTGAGAAGGAAGCAGAATCTGAACCTCAGGCCTCAGCAGTGGCTGAACAGACTACCTTGACCGAAGAGACCGTTGCGGAAACCGAGAAGCCAATCGAGTCTGAATCGCAGGAAGCATCCCCTCTAGAACAGGCCTCAGCCCTTCGTGAGACTGCTACCGAGATCGAGAAGCCAAACGAGCCGGACACTCAAGCATCGCAACCAGCCGAACAAGCTCACGTGCCGGAGGGGTCTCTTATGGAAAATGAACAAGTGCAAGATCCTACAGGTCCAGACACATCGGCAATCGAACAGCCTGCACAAGCCGAACAGCCAAACGAGCCCATATCTCAAGAAACGCCTGCAGTGGAACAGTCCACAAGCCCCCAAGAGGAACCGGTGCTGGAGGAACCCAAGACAGAAGAAGCCTTCGAGGCTCCCGAACCACAGAAAGAAGCGCCCGAGTCTGAAGTGGCACCTACTGTTGACGTCCCAGAGACACGTGTAGATGAGACAACTTCTTCTAAGAAAGCCAAGAAAAAGAAGAAGAAGAAAAGCAAGAGCGCCGCTCCGGACTTGAGCATTGAAGGCCCCTCTGGAGCTGAGACTGCCACGCCTGCTGAAGAACATGCGGTTACGGAAGATAAGGCCGAAGTTACTGAAGTCTCTGGGGATTTAGAAGCAGCCAAGCTGGCCGAAGAGGCCAACATTGACAAGGAGGCAGACACGGGCGAAGAGTCTAAGGAAGTTGAGACTAAGGCGTCCCATGAAGAAGCTGCTACGGCAGAGGAGGCAAAGTCGAGCGAGGAGCCTGTTGAAATAACGACGGAGGATCCTACGGCTGTAGAAAAGGAGTTGAAGCCCTCGGAGGAAGAGGCTAAGCTCGAGAATGCCGAGTCTGCTCAGGCTACTGCTACTACTCCAGAGAATCCGGACGAACCTACAGTGGCTGTTGCGCCCGAAACGTCGCTGGTTGATGACACCACCGGCCATGTTACAGAAGCTGCAGAAGAGGCCAAGGACCTGGAATCGCATGAAGAGATTACAGCTCTTACTACGGAGCTTGAATCCGCTCGAACGGAGAGCCAAGGCGCCATTGAGAATATCGCAGAGCCAAACGAGGATGAAGCTCCACCTCCAGAGCGCGAGGCCGAGGAAATATCTCCGAGTGCTGATGTAGAGGGTGCAGTGCCAGGAGGAAGTCCACGGGAGGCTTCCGCTGACAACGAAGCTGTTCAATCCGAGCCGGTTGAAATCGAGAAAGCAACAGACCCGCTGCGCCAAGACGAAGGCAAAGACACAGAAATCCAGACCAGGGAAGAAGAGCAGCTGGCTAAGGACATGGTAGAACGAGACGTTCCAGCTGCCGAAGCTGAGCCTCTAGAGGGAAACATGGTACTCGCAGACTCACCTGCTCCGACTGACCCACCTCAAACGGCACCTGAGCCCACTGTAACGGAAGAGGATTCTCAGCCGGCCTCTACAGAACCAGAGGCTTCTTTGTCGCGCAAGAGCAGCAAGAAGAAGAAGAAGAAAAACAAGCGCAAGAGCACCACAGAGGCCTCACTTGGAGCAGAACAAGCGGATGCCTCGCAGCCAACTTCGGCTGACGTTGCACCTGAGGCCGAGGCCGAGGCCGTCGTCGAGACACAAGCCGCGTCTGAGATTGAAGCTGTGCCAGAAACTCAAGTTGCGCTGGAATCCGAAACTGCGCCGCAAGTTGAAGCTGCACCCGAAACTCAAGCTGCGCCGGAAACTGGACCTGCTCAGGCAATTGACGCTGCGCCGGAAACTGATGTTGCGCTGGAAGCTGAAGCTGCGCGTGAAATTGAAGCTGTCCTGAAGACTGACTCTGTACCTGCGACTGAGGTTGAACCAGCCACGACCGGTGACGAAGCGCTTGAGCTGAAGCTGTCTGACGAGGCTCGCGACAAGGACAACGAAGGCCCAAGCCATGAGCCTGAAGCCGAGGGAAGCAGCATAGAACCTGCTGGAAGCTCAGCAGGAGACCCTCAGACAGCTGATTTGGCTGAAGATTTCCAGGAAATGCAACCAGAAGAGACGGCGGAAAAGCAATCGAAGAAGAAGAGCAAGAAGAACAAGAAAAACCGCAAATCTTCTGGCTTGACCGACCCTCAGCCGGAGCCTGAACAGCCCGAGCCCAATCAAGAAGATCCCGCCGAGCCCCCGCTCCTCCAAACAAGCGGTGAACTGCCATCCGCCGCCCAGCGTGAGCCCGAGGAACCCCAACCGAAAGATGTCGCCGAGGAGGCTACAGCGGAGCCCCTCGCGGATGCCCCCGTTAGTCCCGACTCAACCCTGCCGGTGGAGAAGCTCGAGGCCAATGGCGATGCACCACATGTGCCCCATCAATCAGCGGTCGAGCTGGCGCCTGAACTCGACCCTGAATCAGAAGCGGGGAGCTCTACACCGACTGGCAAGAAGGGCAAGAAAAACAAGAAGAAGAAGAGACAAAGCCAACCAGCAACGCCCGATGAGAGCTTAACACCCGCCGAGCCTTCTTTAGACAACACCGATCCTACAAGTGCAATTGCGGAAGCTCCTCTCGCCGCCGAAGAGACCCCTGCCGATCAGGAGCAAAAGCAGGAAGAGCCAATCCAAGACCCAGAGACTGCCGATTCAACTGGGGCTGTGGAAGATCAAACAGTTGAAGCTCCTGCCCCCATGACTGCTGCTCAGAGAAAGAAGGCAAAGAAGGAAAAGAAAAAGCAGCAAAAGCAGCAGGCCGAGTCAACTGTCAGCACGCCGGCTCCCGAACCTGAATTTGTGGCGGTCCCCGAGGATGCTCCAACATCTGGTTTACCTTCCGAGGAGTCGAAGGCTCCTCTAGACCTCCAGGATGTCGAAGTTACTGCAAACGACGAACCAAGGACAGCCGAGGAGCTCACCCTAGAGCAACTCAAGGATGCTGCTACTGAAGAAGTTGCTTCTGCGATCCCAGTTGCTGAGCCGTCAAACGATTTGCCTGAAGGTGCAACTGTAGACTCCACGGCAATTGAGGAGGTGGCAGCAGAGAACACAGAGTCTGTACACCCCGCAGGGGAACAGTCTAACGACCTGACACTCACCGAGACTGCCCCACAACCTTCAACCAATGAGTTGTCTGAGCCGGATGTTGCTCCAGCACAGGATCAACATTTAGATACCACTGAAAAAGTTCCCGTGGGTGAGGTGGCTGCAACAGAGGCGGAGACTTTGGCATCTGAACCCCAAGATGCAGTGGCGGTTACTCTTCCAGACGACGAGCTCTCACTGGAAAATTCCAAGTCGACTGACCTGGTGGAAGATATGTCTGAACCTGGCGTGTCTGCTGACGTGAAACTCGAGCCTACAGGTGATGAGCCTAGTCCTGAAGCAGAACAAGTACAAGAAGAACTTCAGAAGGAGGGAAATGCTGCTGAAGGCGGCGCCTTGAGCGAGCAGGTGTCTGGGGCAGATACAGCAGCCGTGGAAATCGCTGAACCACAGGACGACATTGCTACGGGCAATGACGCTCAGGCAGAAGATTCAACAGACGTGGCCAGCAAGGACAGAGGGGATGAGGCCTCAACTGTGGATGTCGGCCCACAAGAGCCCATTCAAGAAGTTCAACCTTCATCTTCTACGGAGTCGAAAAAGGAGAAGAAAAAGAAGAAGAAGAAGAAGCGTCAATCCATTACAACCGATGAGGCTCAGCCTGCTCCCACACAAGAAGACGAGAGTATTGAAGCCCTCCCCGAGGCAGAGGCGAAACCTATCGACAATTCCGAGAACGCAGACACCTCTGCTGTCCCTGATGACATTGGCAAATCCGAGAACTCCGTTCTGGAAAAGCCTGCGGAGGAACTCAAGGAGCTTGAAAGTCAACGGACCGAACCTGTTCAAGAAGCCGAGACACCAACATCTAAGAAGAAGTCGAAGAAGGATAAGAAAAAGCGGAAGTCTGTTTCGTTCGCGGCTGAAGAACCGACGGCACAACCAACCGAGTCCAATGATACTGTGGTGGACGCTAGCGAACCGCCCGTACAGGAAGATGAGGCAAATACTGGAGATGGTGCTTTCACTGAACCGAACCAAGACACTACCGATGCCGGAGCTACAGAGCTTCAGCAAACCGAGCCAGCCTCCATGGAGCCGATTGAAGAAACGCCTGTTTTGTCCGAAGAGAGTCAAGCCACGGTGACTCCTGCGACCGGTCCTGAAGATGAGGCCCAACAGTCAATTGAGCCTACAACTGAAGAACAAGTCAACAAGTCGGAAGATCAAGTAGCTTCCCACGAAGAGCATCCTTCGTCAACGGAAGTCGAGCTCACGCAGGAAGCCCCGGGCTCTGACTCAATTGCAGATGCTTCTGCTACTCTCAAGGAAGCTGAGGGAAGCAATGAGTTGGAACCGGATACGGGAATCGCCGAAACGGTAGAAAAGTTACAGACTGAAGCTACTCCAGAAGCCGATGTTGCGCAATCTCCTATCGCGGAAACTGATCCTCAATCTGCCACTGGTAATGCTGAACAAGAAACTGGATCTTCCAAGTCTAAGAAGAAGAAGAAGAAGAAGAAGAAGAAGAGCACGAGCGCAGAGGCGAATGACGACACCGATGCAGCGGCCCCCGGTTCTGGTATCAACAATGCCCCTAGCGAGCCAGTTACTCCCGTCGAACCCGATGCGCCTGCTGAACCCGAAACTCTTGCTGAGCCCGAAACTCCTGCTGAACCTGATGCGCCTGCTGAACCCGAAACTCCCCCCAAGCCTGAGACTCCTGTCGAGCCTGAAACTCCAGCTGAGCCAGAAACACCCATCGACAATACAGTTGCAGACGTGAAGGAATCCGACGAAATCGCTCAGCCACCAAAGGAGCTCGAGGATGAGTCCCCTCCCATGTCGGCCAAAGCGAAGAAGAAGGCAAAGAAAGAAAAGAGACGCCAGTCCAAAATTCTAGCCGATGCTACGGAACCTGCCGCAGAGCTGTCTCAAACAGCTGCTGCTGAAGAGACTCGTGATTCGAGCGAGGTTCAACTTCCCAGCGAAACCAAGTCCGCGGAACCATCGCTCGAAACGGCACATATACCTGCTGAAGATGACGGTAAAGACAATCAGTCCCACGGCACCGAAAATCACGGCAAAACCGATGAAGATATGATTTGGACTGATGACATGGTATCTCCGCAGGTAGAGCAAGAACAAGCGACTTCATTCGCTTATCCACCCCAACCCGAGCATGAGAAAAGCGAAGGCGACCCAGTTTCCATCCCCTCCGGCGAAGGGCACATACCCGTTGAGCTGGACGCCAATGTGCCAAGTCAAACTGAACCGTCAACAGTAAACGAGCTGGAGGAGTCGGGCGATGTACACAAGGCCTTAGTCACAAAGCCCGCTGAAAGTATGGAGAATGCCAATGATGAGGCTGGGGAACCGTCAATGCCGGAGGGGGGAGAGTTCAGCAGCGAGCCAAATGAGCCCGAAGCTGTCGATCAGGAGATGATAGGGGATGCGGAGCAAGCACCGATCCAGGAGGAGCATAGGCAGAACGATGAACAAGCTGCCATTGAAGAACAGTCCATCGGTGCTGAAGGGGAAAGGGGGTCAGCGAGCGACGTTCCAGAAATGAGTGGAGAAGCACTCATGCAAGCACCAGAAACTACGCAGGAAACAGTGTCAATTGAAAAGGGACCTGAGATGGAGTCTCACACAGTCGATGTGCCATCGAAGAAGAAAAGCAAAAAAGAAAAAAAGAAACAGCGCCAGGCACAACAGGCAGCCAATCTGCAGGAACCCGAGCAGAGTGCCGCAACACAGGACAGTGAGCAGGCAACAGATACAGCCTTTCTTAACAACCTGCCAGTGGAGCATACAGCATCAAGCACAGAGCCTGTTCCGGTTCTAGATGCGTCACTTGAGCGAGTCATGTCGCAAACGAACGAGAATGAGGCAGCAGCACACGGTCCCGAGGCAATTGTCATCGCTGAAGGTTACGGGGACGAAGTCGATGTTCCGAATGGTCCCCCAGTTGATTCTACACTCGATAACGTTCCAGAACCGAATTCTGCAACCACTGTGGGGGTTCCCAAGGATTACACGCCCGAGGAATCTACTATTCCCGAAGCTGTTGTTCCGAAGCCTGCCGAAGCAGAAGCCCCAACCGATACTTGGGAAATGCCAGCAGCTCCGGTCGCCAAGAAGAAAAGCAAGAAAAACAAAAAGAAGGATTCCGTTCAAGCAGAAGAGAGCGCTGAACTACAGCGGATGGCTGAACTCCCTGTTGAGAGCAAAGCAGCCCCAGACAATCAGATCTTCGACCCACGGGAGGTGACAGAAGCACCTTCCGAACAGACTTTCGAACTCGGGGAGTGCAAAGACAACTTGGATACTATACGAGATGATGCTGTCCCAGAGGAGTTTAGTGAGCCAGCTGCAGCAACTGAGTTAGCCACTCCATATGACGAGACTCTCGAGCAGACAATAGACGCTCCGGAACCACTTGCAATGCTGTCGGAGCAAACGTCACAGGACAAAGAATTCACTGGTGGTGACAATATCATCTCATCTGCCGCCGAAAGAACAGCTGAGCTTCCGGGTGAAATGGTTCAAGAAGAAGCACCTACGGAAGCACCCCTGACTCGCAAGGAATCCAAGAAGAAAAAGAAGAAGGCGAAGAAACAGGCCAAGGATGAGCAGGGTGTCCTCACCCCTACTCTGGCTGAAGGGACAGTTGCCGTGGAGAAAGGTTTAGACGAGTGGACAGACGTACCTACTTCCGCTCATGTTCCCGTTGAAGAGCCCCGCAATATTATTGAGGAGACGCAGGAGATGCAGGAGATGCAGGAGATGCAATTGGATGATCGCACCATGCAAGATGGTGAAGATAAGGAACGACTCGAAACACCGCAGGTTGAGGAGGCACCAATCCTGACCGCAGAGGAATCTAGCCAGATCGAAGAAGTGCCGGCTGAGAGTCAACATGTGCTTCAAAACAAAGAAGAAAAGGTCGTTGCAGAGCCAGATACCGAAGGACTGGAAGAGAAGCATAGCCTTGAGACAGTTGAAGAGTTGTCAGAAACACTTCCGGAACAGCCGGAGATAACAGTTCCCTTGACAAAGAAGCTGTCCAAGAAAGAACGGAGGAAGGCTAAGCAGAAGGCTGAGGAGGAACTTGTTGAACAACCACAGCCAGAAGTCGAAGCTGGTGCTGCAGAGGACCCGAACGCGGTCCAGGAGCAAGTCACTGATGCACCAGATACACTGACTGCTGAACAACCGAAGGAAGATGAGCCTCCTTCGAGATCGCTCTCTCGGAAAGAAAAGAAGAAGAAGCGAAAGGGAAACCAAACTCTTGATGGCAAAGAGCCAGAAGCCGAGGCATCTCACCAGCAGAATGCCGCCTGGGAGCAACGCGCACAAGATGACGACTTTTGGCCTATAATAGACTGGGAGAAAAGCCAGGTTGATTCTACGGAACAGTCACCCGATTCGTCACCCGAGGCTCGTCCACTTCCATTCGAGCCAGGCATTGCAGAGTTTGATGAGTCTGCAACACCCGAAGGTGTGACCCGGCGTCTAAGTGTATCAGCTGCAGCCAGAAGAGCAAAACAAGCCAGGGCATTCCAGCAGAGACAAGGCGACGAGGGACAAGCTCCCTCTGAAGCAGCCGATGGCGGCTCCGGGCAAGCAATGGAGACAACGACAGTGTTTAAGGAAGATGCCACTGCCATTGAGCCAGCTTCAGAGCATACCGCACGCGAAATGAAAAGCACCGAATCCCTTGGTTCAGACTCGCATCAGCAAAGCAAGGTTGCCAGCATCTTTCCTGATCTGGAGCGAGGATTTTTCCGTCGACCTGCGCTAGTCGAGGCGGCCGGGTCAGCAAAAGATGGGGCTGAGGAAGAGACTATTGACAAGGAAGCGAATCGCAACAGCGAGAAAGTCTTGGAAGCGCCCATCGCTACCACGGCCGACTACCCTTCGTCGGCGCAGGATCAATCAGAAGAGTCTACATCGATAGAGCCTGAGCTGCATCCTACACCTACCGAGCCTGTGCTTAAGGTTGAAGCGGACCCATCATATAGCGTTTCTGTGCTTTCGGATGGACCAAACGAGGAATCCAGGCAAATTGACCTACGGTGGGGAGAAGACAATGATAAAGAGACTCCCAAAGACATTGAGGCTGAAGCCCCGGGGCCTGATCTCTCCACTCACCACGAGACGCCTCTATATGCTCCATTGCCCGTGCATGAGCGACAGTCGGTACTCGTTCGGCCTTCACCCCGAATCGATACGGAAATCGAGCAACAACCGTCACGGTCTAGCCCGACGTGTGAGCTACGGCGCAGCCCGTCCATTCATGGACGACATAACCATCCACCGCGGCCGTGGTCGTTGGATGTTGAACCGAATACTCAAGCACGGACGCCCTCGCCGCAGGCGCCACTTCTCGAAGGACCAGCCGGGGTGGATCGGGAGACAATCTCACCTCCGCGGACGCCATTGCAAACGATCGACGAGGACGAGCCAAGAGGTCGAGCGGAGCGATCCACCGGTGCAAGAACCGTGGGCCACGGCCGCGGCACGCCCCGTCTGGAGATGAAGCCGGAGCATGTGCTTCCTCGTCCCGAAACCCCGGTCCGGAAGTTTACCGACAATGCGTTGGCACGTCAGGCCTGGCCAACCCCGGACAGGGACACGTCGTTTGACGAGAACACGGACGTGGATGTCAAGAAGCGTAGGGCCGAGAGTCGCGTGCTGGACAGCGCGTGGCCGGGCGAGGTGCTCCAGACGCCGGAACAGGGCATGCCGGTTCTGCGGCCCAGCAGCGTGCGAAGTGTGCAGAGCATCCAGGAGCTCAGCCGGTCGTTGCGGCGCAGTTCTCGCACCGCCAGCGGCGATTTGCGGGCGGCGGTGGCCAGTCAAGGGCAGCTGAGCGACGACCAATCAGAGGGCAAGGCCCAGCCTCCCGCTTCTTCGGCGTCGGACCTCAACCTCGAGCGCATCGCCTCTTCTTCCTCCTACGACCCCGTCACGGACAAGGGCAAGCGCCCCCTTCGAACCATGACGGATGTCTACGTAAGTGCTGCTCTTTTTTATCCTTCATCGGCATCCGTGGGCTAACCGTCGTCTGCTTCGCTTACTGTAGGAGGGTTGGGGTGAGACGCCCAGCTCGCCCCGGTCGCCTAGCCGACCGCCCAGCGTCCGGCACCGCCGAAGCATGCAACATCTACAAGAACTGGAGAGCCGTCTCGACCGACTCATCTCGGAAAATCGCCTCCTGGTCGCAGCTCGAGATGAAGCCGAAGATAAACTCCGCAACGTCAGCGTCGCTCGACGCAAGAGCGACCATGCACTCAACAACCGCGACGCCGATCTGCGTGACAGGGCAGCCGAGGTGGAACAATTGAAGAGCTCGCTGGACTGGTTCCAGAAAGAAGTGGCCCGGCTGACGGACGAAAACGAGGGACTGACCAAGACAAGCTCCAACCTCACTGCCACTCACGCGCAGGAGGTCCAAGTGATGCAGGATACGTTCGATCGCCAGGTCGATGAATTGCGTTCGGAGAATCAACAGCTGTCGGCGGAAATGCACGATCGGGTGCGACAAGAGGTGGACACGGCGTTGGCACAAAAGGACATGGAACTGCGACGCCTGCGGGAGGACCTGGAGACTGCCCGCGACAAGGTGAAGCAACTACAACAACAGATCGCAGCGGCCATGCAAGACGATGTCCTTGTCTTCCGCGACGAGGACTATTTTGATGCTGCGTGCCAGAAGTTATGTGGTCATGTGCAGCAATGGGTCCTCCGTTTCTCCAAACATTCCGATCATCGTCGCTGCCGCAAGCTCGGCGACCTGCAAGATGAAAAAATCGCCGACCGGTTCGACAATGCCATCCTGGATGGCTCCGATGCAGACACCTACCTCGCCGACCGGGTTCGTCGTCGTGATGTGTTCATGTCTGTTGTCATGACAATGGTGTGGGAATTCATCTTCACCCGATATCTGTTCGGCATGGATCGCGAGCAACGGCAGAAGCTCAAGTCTCTGGAGAAACAACTGGCCGACATTGGCCCCCGCAGTGCTATCCATCGGTGGCGAGCCACTACCCTGACTCTGCTCTCGAAGCGGCCCGCCTTTTCGAAGCAACGTGAGAGCGACACTGAAGCTGTGGCTCTGGAGATCTTCGACACCCTGTCGCGTCTCCTCCCGCCACCGACCAATGTCGAGGCCCAGCTTCTAGATTCCCTCCGCAAGGTACTCCGGGTTGCGGTCCACCTATCTATCGAGATGCGTACGCAGCTGGCGGAATACATCATGCTGCCGCCGCTGCAGCCCGAATATGACACCAACGGGGACCTGGCCCGGCAGGTCTACTTCAACGCTTCCTTGATGAATGAGCGCAGCGGTGAAACAATCTCAAATGGCGTACTGGAATCGCAGCAGGCGGTGGTACGAGTTGTCCTGTTCCCGTTGGTGGTGAAGAAGGGCAATGACCGGGGCGAAGGCGACGACGAGGTGGTTGTCTGCCCGGCGCAAGTGCTCATTGCTCGGCCCAACAAGGACAAGAAGGTGGTTAAGATGCTCAGTGGTGATCGTATGTCCCTGGATACGTCGAGGTCGGTTCACAGCATCGCTCCGTCTTCCATGGACATGAGTAATGTGATCTGAGGCGTCACACTCAGATCTGTTGGCTCATGCTCTATGGAGGACGGCTGACCCGATCCAGCGAACTCCGAGGGATACCACGATTTCTTTTTCTTTCTAATTGGCTACAGTACGGGAGGCGTCAGGGTCCAGGATCCGGCCGGATGGATGGAAGCCGGATTCCAAAATGGTAATGAATAATGCTTGGAAGGTTGCTTACAGCGTGTTATTTCTGTTCGATTATATCCCCTGTTTGATATCACTTTTTTTTTCCTTATCTTTTTTTGTGCTACATTTATGATGCCTATGATGATGCCCAATATCCACCTTAGAGCTGACGATATGACGGCCTTGGTTTCTTTTTTCTTCTCCTTCTTCCTTCTCGCACTGTTGTATAATTGTGATTGTATGGATGTATATGATGAGACCATGAAGTGTTCGTCTACTCCGTCCTACAGGTCGTAAGGATCCTACTCGTAGTCCGTTACCAGCACCATCGCCAATCTCTCTGGGGCTGGGCGATAGGAGTCCAGCCCTTACATCATGACCCCCACGCTCGCCCCTCGCTCCCCAGTCTCCATTCTCCAACCTCCAAGCTGGGTCCTACGACGGAGTGGGCTGGCTGCCACTGCATAGTACCCGTTAACCTTGCATTCACTCCACGTATTATCATTCTAATCCGAATCCTTATCACCGCAGTCGACTCCGTGCATGGTGCTGCTATGGCCAATCCTCACTGACATCAGGAGAATGACTTTGCGTTATCCGGTCTGATCGTTGTGCATTGCATGTATTGATCACGCTGTCCGATGCAGCTGCATCAGACCGCTCCCAGCCCCCCGGCACAACAGGCGATCAGATGCCAAGTGGTGTGATGTAATACCAGGTGTGCGTGGACCGTATAGCATGAGCCTGGCGAGGGAAGGCTTGATGGACCCTGGGTTGTTGACTGGGTGCCATCAAATGGGTTGTCCAACGATGCAACGAGTCAGGGGGGAGTGGTGCCTAAGGCGGAGATTGGAGTCTATTTGAGTGTGATATGTAAGGCGTTATGATGACGCCGTTTGGTCTGTCATGCCATGAGGGGTGCTTTTTCCAATGATTGTTCTCCTTTTACAGGATAGGGGGTGGTGGCAGGCTGTCATCTACTACTCCGTACGCCGCCTCGTCTTCAGTCCGTTTCCCCTCTACCTATGACTGAATCTTTCTCTCTTCTGTCTGTGCACCGCTGAGACTCTTAGCTAATGAAGTGGATATCAATGATCTCAGTTCCAGCGGGGCTGGCCATAGCCTCAGTGACCAGTGTACATCACACAGCGTGGACAGAAACCCGTCTGTGCTGCCACATGGCCAGCCCGAACATCTGAAACATGGCTGGCCGGGTGCCTGTTTCGCTGCTCTGTTTTGGGTTCCTCTTCGGCAAACACATTGGGTTGCGTTGGGACTTGGGAGGTCGGGCGTGTCTCCTGGGAGTCAGTCTTGGTCGTTCTGCGTGCTGGTCCTTGCTTTCTCTTGGGACTTGGCTAGTATTATGTAGAGTGTACGACGGTCTGTGGCTGTGTTTTTGCCACTGAGGGGGATGCTAGTTAGGTGCTCTGTGCTATGGACTATGTAGTTAGTAGGTCACGATAGGGAGCACGTGGATGATGGAACCGGAAGCAAGAGCCGCGCGATGAAGTCCGAGGTCATGTTTCAACCCGTCATTTCGGGAGGGACGGCCAGCTCAGGATTGGCAGGGAAGAGAATTTCCAGGGAAGAAGAAAAAAAGAAGGAAGAAGGAAGGAAGGCACGACCGGGCGGATGAAGTCATCATGACCCCCCGGCCGGATGGGTTCGGCCGTGACCATACCGTCCGTCACGGCCGGCCCAGCTGGCCCAGCTGGCTGTAAGATTACGGCGGCGGAGGTCACCGCCCGTATGAGCGACAGCAACAGGGCCGGGGTTCGGCGCCAGTTTCAGGCTCGGCTTCACTTCCCTTCAAGCAACATCGGCCTCCCTCATCAGTGGTTCCCTGCTTATTCTCGCAATCTCTTCCCTCCTCTCTCCTCTCAGCTCCTCTCCTCTCATCTCCCCTCCCCTCCCCTCCTCTCCCCCCTCTCTTTTCTCTCTCTCTTCCTCTCTCATTCTCACATTCTCACACACTCCCACAGTCACGCACACGCCCCCTCTTCTCCTCTCTGGCTGGTGCAGCGGTCCACTGCAGCAACTCCCCCAACACTAAGTAAAAGACTTCCCGTTCCTTGACGTGGGCGGCTATCATTGGGCCTCGCGGGGCCCTCCCCTGACTGGCCGATCGGGTCCTGGTCGATTCGATTCTGACTTCTTCTGCCTTAGCCCAGCCCACTACGGCCTTAGTCCTGCCTGACCGTCGCCTGCTAGATTGCTAGAAACAAGGGCTAAGTTGCTAGGCTGCTGGATCTGCTGGATGCCCCGGTTACTGGCGACGGGGTCTCGGTACGGTCTTAGTTCTCACTAAACAACCCACTAGCTCGGTTCATGGCTGGCAACTGCGCATCCATGGCTTGTTGACCTTGACGGATTCCGCCTTCGGTCGGCCTCAATTCCAATTGCGAAGATTCTGTCCATTCCTTGCGTCTGACAGCCTGTCGAAACCTGCCTGTCGTCCGCCATTCCTCCCGCCAGCTACCCAATCGCATCCCATCCACAAACCGTCCGCCTCCCGCACGCCTCGCTCCAGCCAACTCGACATTGGCTCCCTCTGGATCGACACCGTTCCTCCCCGTGAGCTAACGCGCTCAGAGCTTGTTCTAGACGTTCCATCTCACCGTCTTCTGATCGAGTTATGTGCACGGCTGCGCCCGCGTTGACGGCTTCGGTCTGCCTGGATTATTACTTGGTTTCCTGAAGTCCTGGCGAACAATAACATTTCCCTCCGCGCGGTGGCTGCATCTCTTCCCCTCGTCCTCACCACCACCACCCCCTCCCCTCCCCTCCCCTCCCCTCCTCGCGGTGTCGATACTCCCCCCATCTGGTAATCTTAAGGCCAGCAGCAGCATGTGGCTGTCGTCCATTCGCCCTCGCCCTCTGTTGACTGTGTAACGTGGTTTGGTACGACAAACAGACGTCCCCCCCAAACCGCGGCGGCCACTTAGCTCTCGCCGTTTTTCGAACCCCGAATCTCCTGACACCTTGTGTGTTTTTTGTTTTCTCTTCATTTCCCCCTTTGGTCCCGGGTCTCCCGCCGGTTGGTGGCTCACCGATACTTCATTATTTGATTTTTCTTTTTTTTCCCCCCATTCCATTTCCCCCCCTGTACGGACCCTTGTCCCCGGTTCCCTCTCGGACTTCGTGATTTCTGAAGGCCTAGTCAGCGAGCTCTGACTCGGCAGAGATCATGGCGGCGGAGTCCGGGAGGTCACCTTATCCCAATGGGACCGCTGGTGGATCTCGTATAGCCCGCGGTGATGAGGCTGCCTCATCTGCACCACGCCGATCCGCCAGTGAAAGTGACATGATGGAAGTGCCACGTTCAACCTTTAGATCCCAAGCACAGGGCTCCGCCGCGTCACAGCTGCCTAAGTTCTCGCATGCGGTTCCTGGCGCCTCCGGCTCAACCTCGACGACCAACTCGGCTATATCCTCCCGCGAGTCCTCCCCCGTCCGGTCCTCTCGTCGTCCGCGCAATCCCAGTGCCACCCCCCGTCTCTCCTCACGATCCCGCAAAGGCAGCGTCGATCGCAGTCCGAATCGTTCCATCGCGACTGCCAATACTGGTTCGGGCACGCTTCCCTCCGCCACCGTCGTGCAACGAACGCTGTCCCAGAACAGCAGGCCTCCCGTCCTCAGCCCACCCCCCAATGCCGAATCGTTCTCCGATGTTCCCAGTCCGGACAAGTCCACCATGCCATTATGGGCCACAACACGGCGGTCGGAACAGGAACCTACCCTTCCGAATACCTCCATCAAACGGTCGGGGCCTCTGCCCGATGACCATGCGGCGAAGCCAGACCGGAGTGCCCCCCGTCCCGTGAATCGGGGCGTCAACGGACAGGGCTCGGCTCTAGAAACCGTCCAGGAGATGGCCAGTGATCAGTCCACCCCGTCGACCGACACTGTCCTGAACCGTCCCCTGAGTGAGGAATCCCAGTTACAAAAGATCGATGAAGACACCACGCCCAAGGCTTCGCGTTTCAATAACGAAAGTGGCAGTGATAGTGGGGGGAACAAGAGCTCCGAGGCAATGGAGGGCTATCGCCATCATGCTGCGGCAGGTCCCCGGGGCACCAATGCCCTTCTCCCCAAGCGATCGTCGACGTCGTTGAGTGGTGGTCCCCGTGCCAAACCGACGGATGGATCAGTGCGGAACATGATTGTCGAGACGGAGACCGTCAGCTCCATCCCTCAGGTGTCCCTGGCCGTGGCCACCGGGGACCGAGGCAATACCGGCCGCGTGGATTCGGGCACCTTGCGCATGAAACCCAGCACGGAGACGATCCGCCCCAAGAAGGAAAAGAAGCGGACGCGCAAACCGGCGACCTTGGCCAGCGGCGCGGCCTCCTCCAAAGCGGATATTTTCGAAGCTAAGGTGGCCAGCGCGGTGGACGAAGCCGACGTCTCCGACTCGGACGAAACGTTTGTGTACGAGTCCAACCCCCCGGACCCCTATCCTGTTCGGCAGAATCGGTACCATTCCCGGACCCCCAGTGCGACCTCGATGGCCAGCCAGGTGGACCAGCTGGCCGCGGTGCGCAGTCGTCCAGGGATCCGAGATGGCAATCACAGCGTGACCGGCAAGCGCAGCATGAAGTTCACCAACAACACCTTCACCAGCGCGCCGGACGATCCCGGCGAAGAGAGTGCCCGCAGCCACTCCCGCGTCGATGGCGGCAGCACGCATACTCCCCGTCACCACCACATCGGGCGCTTCGGCCGCAACAACAACCTATATCCGTCCCTGTTCGATAGTGAATCGCCGTTCCCGCAGTCTCAGACACACCTCAAGTCCCCGCGGCATTTCATTAGCGGCGGGTACCGGCAGTCCCGACACCCGGGGTCTCGCGCGGGTCCCAACTACCGCACGATCAGCGGGACCAAGAAGTCGAACGATGGCTACGGGTACGATTTCGACGCCGAAGGGGCGGATGACGAGCGGACGCCGCTGGTCGGGTCCCCCCGGGTGACCCGGAGCCGTCACGGTGGCCGGCGCCCCAACAGTGCCAGTCTCCGCCAAATGGAATACATGCAACAGCGGCAACGCGGGTGCTTTTCTCGCTACGGCCCGTGCGTGCTCATCAGTCTTCTACTCGTCCTGCTCGTCGGCGGCGTGACATCGTTTGTGGTGGCTTCCACCAAGACCCTCGTCGACGTGCAGATCCTGAACATTCAGAATGTTCTTGCGTCTGAGCAAGAGATCATGTTGGATCTGAACGTGCAGGCCATCAATCCGAACATCTTCCCCGTGACCATCGATGATATGGATATGAATATCTTCGCGAAGAGTCGGTTTGTTGGCTCGGACCAGTTGTGGCGCGACCTTGGCTCCGACTTGAGCCCGATTCCCCGGGTGGAGGAAAGCCGGCGACGCGCCGAGATGGCTCGCCTGGCTCGCTGCGCGGGCGATGCGAGTTGCCAGTCGAATGGAACGCTGACTGTGCGCGCCAAGAATGCGAAGGGGGGTGTTGACAAGGGCACCGATCCCATCCCGAGTGATCCCGCGGGCGATCCGCAGACGATGCTGCTCGGGCGTGTCTTCCGGTTTGACTCTCCTCTGTCGTTCGAGCCGTCTCCGTGGAACTACATGTCTTCGACGTCGAAAGGACAGATCCGGCTCGCCCGTCCCGGTAACAAGACGGAAGAAGGCGGGACGGAACGGTGGGAGCGGGTGCTTCAGCATGAATTTGACTTGATTGTCCGTGGCGTGGTCAAGTATCAACTGCCTCTGAGCTCCCGTCTCCACTCGGCATCTGTCAGTTCGAGCGTCAAGGTGGTCCCTGATGGGGATAACGATACGGGGGACGGGGATCGCAAGCGTGCCCCGGGGAACAACGACACTGTCGAGATCTCAGGGATCAGATCTTTCCGCCGGACACTCGGCGGTCGATCCGACCTGTCCGAGAGCCGGTCCCTCGAGACAGTGCGGAAAGCCTTTGGTTTCGTCAAGCGAGCCTTCACGGCGTGATGCTGCTGCCGTGACCGCGACGGCTGATCATGATTGCATGACCTCTGGCTTCTCGGTTGTGTCTTTCTTCAATACCTCATCGTGTTGGCTCCCGTTTGGGCTGTCTTGGACCTTCTGTCATCGTTCCTGACCTCGGGCTGGACTGCATGACTGGGCGACCCTTGCTTGTTGGATTGTTGCTCCTACAGTAGCCCTCAACGGGCGCAAGGTCCCCCTCCTGGTGTCAATGAACACCACGTATGACAGGACGCTTTTGCTTTAACGTCTTTTCTTTGTTGGAGCTTTTATTTTTCAAAACCTAGCGATTGGTCTATTTTCCAACTGATGTGTGACGACCTGATATTTCATCATGAAACGGCAGCAAAAGCATGGAGAACGGCACAGTTTTAAAAGACGTTATGTATGCATCAGCACGGCGCACTATACACTTTTGGGGATTTGTTTTCTGTTGCTTGAAACGCGTCGTTCTGGATGGAGCATGTTTGATTAGAGGGGTGCCGGTGGTGGTGCACGCGTCGTTCTCTAGCTTCTGCATGGCTGGCTCTTGCTCCATGCTTTGTATCTATGTATGTGTGTACATAATATCCCATTATGAGGTGCGAGGATTGTGCCGCATTCTAGTATATTTTGCCATGCCGTGTGGCAGTTAATATAATGCTGTATACGACGAACATGTTTCTTGGAGTAGATAGTTAACAGTAATGCACATATAGTGCCTATTAAGCATTCCCACTCTAGCAACAACATCTAGAATCTCTACCATATAGCAGGCAATCTATCCAACCCATCCTCAAAACAAGCCATCTACTCTGTATTTTGCCCTCCCTCCCTCCAATCAGCTGACCATAACACATACTACCTCCGAGTCACTTCAAAAAAAGAAGTCTATGCTGTACTGACTACTAGTACGACACCCCTTAACCTACCTACTCCCTCCTACCTACGAGTATCATACTCTATGCACTGTACACCGTGCACTCTGTATCCGTGGTTATGTCTCCATAGTCCAAGCCACACTCACTCACTATCTCCCTCTCTATCTCCCTCCGAATAAACCCGCAGGACCACAAGTAAGTAAGTAGATAGATAGATAGATAGATAGATAGATAGATACCCCCGAACGAACCCTTATGCCTTGCCCCCCTCCCTCCTTCCCTACTTCCCTCCTTCCCTCCTTCCCTCCTTCCTCTCCAGCCCCGCCCCAAAAATGAGACGGGGGGTGAGTGTGCACGGGGCACGGGACGGACAGGACTTATTTGTCAGGTACTACTTACCTAGATAAGTTACGGAGTATGGAGTAGGTAGGTAGGTAGGTAGGTAGGTGTGTACATAAATACGTACGTATCTATCACTAAGTACCTAGCTGTGTTTCTGTATATCTACTTATGCATGATTAATGAATTGGGTGTATTGTTCACTACTTAGGAGGGGGAGTTGGTTATGTAGAATTAATCATGTCATGTCGTATCATTTCATATAATGTCATATCATATCGAGGGGAATTGGATTATATGTGTGTGGATTGCATACACACATATACATACACACACAGAGACAGAGGGAGAGAGAGAGGAATAAAAGAGAAACAGAAAAAAAAGAAAAAACAAAAAACAAAAAAAAAAAGAGGGGAGAGAGAGAGAGTGTGTGTTGGATGAACTTAGTGAATGACATGACATGACATGACATGTGTTAGTTAATAGCCATTCCCAAGTGTCATGCCATGTCAATGCTACCTACCTTACGCTTTAGCCTTTAGTTTTTTAGTCTTTGGATGGGGATGAGGCTAGTGTAGGCTAGATAGATAGGTGGTGATGGTTGGTTTGGTTTGGTTTGGTTTGGTTTGGGGCTGGGACCGGGGTTGTGGTTGCCTTTCACCGCTGATTTGCCTAGGTAGACTACTCCGTACGGAACTTTACGGTGAGGGGTCTACTGGTAGGTAGGTTTTTTTTTTTTTTTTTTTTTTTTTTTTTTTTTTTTTTTTTTTTTTTTTTTTTTTTTTTTTTAAAAAAAAAAAAAAAAAAAAAAAAAAAAAAAAAAAAAAAAAAAAAAAGGGCGTGCAGTTGATGGAAATGAATTCCGTGCAATGACAAGCATTATGGGGAAAGGAATCAGTGTGGCTACGTAAAGGTGAGGCTGAGCCGCCGTTGCCTACTTTTTGGCTGCCTGGTTGCCGGCTGCTGACTGCTGACTGCTGGCGGCAGGAGATACGTCAAATGGGGACAGGCCGATCCCGGAGGAAATCCAGTCGGAGTGTATAATTTAAGTAAGACTATGTAGCCAGCCAGTCCCTTCCATCCACGGGGCACTGCAGTGACTTCTCAAGATAGAAGGGAAATGATCTGTCCCGATGCATTGCTCCGTTGGCTTATGTACCAGGCCTACAGGTACAGTGGCATTTTCCTTTCCCGGAAGAAGGATGCAAAGCGCACGCAGAGATCGGCGGCTGGCTTGGGATTTACGCGGGCGGAGAGATCTATCGCATCCTGCAAGATCTCCGGCCGAAGCCCGGAAATCTTCCCTCGACCTGCACGATTGAGAGACATGGAAAAGTGGAAACAACTCATTCGCTGCATGAGGCCGTTAAAAGCGTGAAATTTCAGAAAACAGACATGTCCAATCATCTCAGATCATTCATCATTACTTCGTCATCAAAGCAGCAAGCCCTCCCCCCGAAAAGGGAAAAAGAGAAAGGAAACCGAAAAAGCAAGCAACAGCGAAACAGAGTTTACGCAAAGACTCGATTAAATCCCCTGAGGAGCTGCTCCAGCCGGCCTGCCAACGGATCATCGCTCGACTGGGGCAGAAGGTGTCCCTGCGAGTCAAACCGATCAGGCAGGTCAATCGTCGAATCAGAATCCGACTCGCCTGCATGATCGCCGTCCCGTGGTCCAGATTGAGGATCGCTACGTTGGTATAAGGAATAGGGCTCGGACGACGAGTGCCGGCGAGGCCGAGGCCGGTTGCGACGATTCCCATGTATCGACTCAATGGTGGAGTCACTGTCATCAGTTTCATATCCGAGATCCTGTTGTCGTTCATGTTCTAGGTTCAGATCAAACACCACTGACTTTGGCCCGGCCGGTTGGCTGGCAGCGCGTGGCCGTCGCCTCCTTGCACGGGGGGTCCTCAGCGGCGACTGGGCTTCTACACCTGAGCAGCACGGTAAGCAGTGATCCTGCGAGCGGCGGTCTTCTTTAACCCACCATCAAATGCGCCATCTTGGACGGTGGGGCGGGGACAGGTCGATGCACTCACCATTTCATCTGGCCCCCGGGGCCGAGGTGCGTACGAGTCTGGGCCTGGGCGAGCAGGGTAATCGTACGACTGGGGTGGCACAGCGCCGGGTGGGGGTGGGTAGTCGGCCGGGCTGTAAGGTGCCGGGTCTGGGCGAGAAGCTGACCCAGGAGGGGGTGGGAAATAGTGATTGTTCGGATAATACTGGTGGTCATCGATCCGCTGGGGCGCTGCTGCAGGAGACGGCGGATAAGGCAGATTATTATACGAGCCGTCATATGGCTCTCGGCGTCTATCCTCATCGGATTCTAACACACAAGGCCGTCAGCTTGGAAATGCGCTGTGGGCTCAGCTCATCTCGGCTTACCAGCCCTGTCTCGCTCTTTTTCGGCCTTCTTACGTTCGTTCCGCTGGGAGAGCTTGTGAGCCGCATATCCTACCCCCGTGGCGGCTAAAGCGGCCTCGGCGATGTCACGGGAGCGACTGCGGCGTCTCGTACGGCTACCTCTGTCGGAATCGGATGAGTCGCTAATGTATCGTACACCCCGGCTGCGACTACGACTGCGACTGCGGGCTCGATGCCTGGAAGAGCCAAACCCCGCAGCGCCGCGTGCCACAGGTTCAGAAGCATCAGAGTAGTACCCATGCGAGCTCATGGGTCGGCCATAGTAGTTGGCAGGTATGCTTCCATGGACCGGATGATCGCCGTATTCAATCAACCCCGGTGAGTCCCTCGTCGGGTCAGAGTACGCCTCCGACGGGGCTCTGCTTCGGGACCTCGACCGCCGACGTTCTCGGCGCCGTGACTCCTCTTCGTCTTTCTTTTCCTTGTTTTTCTCGTAAAGTCCCGTTGCAGCAGCCGTGCCGAGCCCAGCTGCTACCACAGGGAGGGCCTTCCGGATTGCACTGTGCGAGCGAGACTCATGTCTGCGAGAGCGGGAATGGCTGCGAGCCTTCTCCACCAGGCCTGCTACAGCTGCTCCAGCTAAGCCAGCCTCTGCCATGTGCTTCCTGCGTTGAGACTGGCTGCGTCCTTCCTCATCCGTACCCCTTACAGATCTGCGCGAGCTGGAGGCGCGACGATGACGTGAGCGACTCCGTCGGTCTTTGGTCGAATTCGACTTGCTCCGCGCCAACGCCACAGCCCCAGCAATAGCAGCAGCACCTAGGCCGAGTTCTGCAAGTGTTCTAACACGTGAGTGAGAATGAGAGCGGCTGCGGCTGCGGCTGCGACGGCTGTGGCTATGATGGTGGTGGTGGTGACGGTGACGATGACGTGAGTGAGACCTTCGGCCATCGTCAAATGAATGGGAGCGATGCCGGCTTTTGCTGCGGTAGTGATCCCTAGCGCGCGAGACTGCCTCGGCTGCTACAGCACCCAGAGCACCCGCACCTATGTCTTTGCCCAGACGGCCCAGGCCTCCTGATACTTCTTCCCCCTCCTTCTTGTGGTGGTTGCGGAGCAGTTCTGCAGCACCAACCCCTGCTAGAGCTCCCTCGGCCAGATGCCGTCGATGATGCGGGGAATCATATTCTCGGACTTCTTTACGAATGTAAACCATGCTGTCGTCGCTGCTATAAGCTTCTTGGTCATCGCGACGACGGGTGGTCTGAGAGACCGAGTCATTGGGACTCAGTTCTCGTCGGGTGCGACGGTCCTCATCATATTCTCGAACACGACGATGGTAGTAATATCCTCCAGGCTCTCTATCCACTTCAGACCGACGGACGATCTCATAGTCGGACTCTCGTGGGTTGAGGTAGACCGGACCTCGAGCTTCAAGAATGATTACCGGCTGAGCTTCACGGATGACAACGGGGGCGGGATAGGTACGGATGCACTCGGGCGCGTAGTACTCACGTTCGTAGAAGTCTCTTTCGGAGCGATAGTCATATGAACGCGAGTCGTAGTCGACGTCGCGTTCGTAGCGTTGAACCATTACCGGCTCTTCGCGGTCGAGTGCGCGGCGGACAACCAGCTCTCGATCCGCGGGGTCATCGCGGCGGGAGTAAAACTCGCGCTCACGATCGTCCTCGGAAGGAATGACGTAACGCTTGATGGACACGGTGGACGACCGGGGCTCGTCCCAATCCCGCTCGCGGTCTCGTTCTCTGTAGATGTACGTCGACATGAAGAAGGCGACTTACACGGGGTTCCAGCTGTGTGACAGTGGCAACGATGAAAGAATAGTTGAGATGAAGGGGGGCGAGAGAAGAGAAGGGACGATGGAAGATGAACGATGGAAGATGGAAGATGGAAGATTCGAAGGCGGGAGGCGAGGCTGCAGGGAAGTGGGGTAAGGGCAAGGCTGACGAAATGTTGGGCCAGTGCCGACGCAGGAGCAAGATTGCCCGGGGGGCACAAGGTGAAACCCGAGTCCGAAATGGGTGGGACAACGAGGCAGGCAAAACACGGGCAAAGGATGGAAAGGTGGTTGACAGATGAGTGGCAAGACGGATTGGTTGGTGGCAGGAGGGGTAAACAATGAGTACTAGTATACTAGTAGACGGTCTGTTCTCTCAGTCGCAGGGTCGGAGTGGGGATGATCGCCCGCCAGGAGTGACGGGTTCCGATGGCGCTATTTGAGAGGGAAGAGACGGATGGAAAATTGAAAAGTGATGGGAACTGAAGGATGCCCGTGTGAAGAGGAGGAGCAAAAAGAAGAAGACGAAGAAGAAAGGCGATGAGGCAATGGCCGAAACAGGCAAGCGATCGGCCACGTGAATGCGCGGCCTCGTGATGCCGGAAGAAGGCCCAATCGGCTCTTTGGCACCTTCGTCCTATCTACAAAGTACCATCCAAAACAAACTCGCGGCTTCTTTGCCTCTCGACTGACCGATCCCGAAGGATGCACAATCCTTCCCCGATTGACTCGGGGCCCCGTTGCCCGACCAGAGTTAGTTAACAGTCATGAGGTTCTTACCAAGAATCAATGAGGCTGACAATGCGCCCGGTGCCACCCCCTCTAGTCGGTGCTACGCGGGCTGTCCGGGGCGAATCCGGAGTATCCATGGCCGTCTGATCTCTATACTTGATACTGGGGAGGTGCACAGTAGGACGTGGACGTGCGCTAGATCAGGCTTTCCAGATAAGCCGGTTCCATGGGTCTTGGTGGGTTGGACTGGGCAATAAACCATGGCATTCAGCCGCCAGCTACCAGTGGATCGGAGCAGCAACCTTCCACCTGCCGGTTGAATGTTGACATCGACTTATCTAGCACACAATAATGCGCAGGGGATAGTGGGATTCGAAGGGAGAGCGGAATTGGATTCCGAACAGCCGCAGTGGCGTTTTCAGGTTAGAGTTCGGATACGCCTCCTTTCCTTTCCTTGTTCCTGATGCGATTGCTTCGATGACAAATCTTCATTTCTTTGCCTCTCTCCATGCTTCCCGATCAAGGATGCGAGGCCTCCCTTGAGCCATTGCCTGGAGACTGAACACCGAACCCATTGCATCCTGGAGAAATGCGTCAGCTTTAGACAGATGTGGTCGGTTGGATCTGCATCTTTCACGTATCAGCTCCATACCGATGACCTCTCACTAACGCTAGGCGAGTGCCCGACCCGCCGTCGTGATTCGCCACGCGGACGGCTAAAACTAGCTACCTTCTTTAGTGTACCTTAGGTTTGCGTGAGTGCAAAGCCCGTATGCATCAGACTATTGGGTGCTATGAAAAATTACGCTCTTACCTACATCCACTGATCTGGTGAACATGCTTTGCGCTTGACTTCTCGCGCATCGCTAGTCGGCCTCGGCTGCCAGGTGTGACGTTGTGTCTTGCCGCATAATGCTCGATTTATGCTGGTCGGCCATGCTCGCCCGTTGGAATTTGCCTTCTCATCTAGATAGGCGGGCTGTTTTGGCAGCCGGGGCAATGTGACTCCTCAATTCTCCTTCCCAGGAAAGAGGGTCTCAACGATGATCCCTGCGTCCATTTGGCCCCAGAAACTTCCGTGCCCTAAGCCTTCCATGGGAACCGACCTGACGGTCCAACTCGGTAGGAGGCCTTCTTGCGCTTTGACCCCTAGCGTCTAATACCTGTGGTCCATACAGCCCCATGAGGTCTGATACGCGGCGCTACCTCATAATTATCCTATTCAATTCGCCCGTGAGCCTGTCCCGATTCGATTGACAGACTAGACCAGCAAATGACCGTGGGGGATCCAGGCAAGGGTCCCTTACCAGCTGTACTGCCGTCAGTGCGCACAGGATGATCGTCTATGGCTACGAGTTTAAGAACGGATGCGTGAGGGGAAGCCCACCGTCCGCCAGAAAATGGTTAGGTTGCAACAAGGGCTACAGCAAACAAGGTGCTTCGAGGAGAAAGTGGCGCAACGGGATCTTTGGTACGGCGTACGTGGGGAGCGATATTAGCTCACGGATGAAGTCCGCTTTCAGTGCTTTTGGTGGCGGTGACATTGGCTGTCTTCATTGGCCTCGGCCGCTTTGCTACTAGATGCGAGCTTGGACGGGCCATGGTTCACGAAGCAGTTGCTACTTAGCAGAAAGACTCAGCCCTCGGTGGGAGACCCACTATCTACACCGCAGACCCGAGTACCGGGGAACGTCATTGCGATCCCAGATCCATCCCAGCCGCCTGCGAACCGACTGCTAGTTCGCTCTCACACCACTTTCTCCCCCTTTGCGCCGAGCCCAGAATGGCACAGGGGGGGCCCGTGAGCTCCAATTACTCGAGGCTTGGCCCGCATCCGGTATGATTCTGGAAGGTTTCCATGCGTCAATTTCCCCCGGGCCTCCTCCCATCAATGCGGGCCTGGCCAAAGAAAAGGGAGATGCAGATGCAAATTAATTGCAGAATGCACCCTAACCGAATCGGAAAAAGATCTCAGATGCTACGAGGCCATTCTAACATGAAAATACTCCGTAGTCGCTAGGCCCCTTTTCTAGCCTCTGGAATGAGAAAAGGGACCGAAAAAAATAAAAATGAAAAAAAAAGGAAAAATATGTGCGAAGGGGCCCGGCCTGACACAATGCCTCCGACATAATGTCCCTGTCTCTCTGTTTACCCCAATATTTTCTTATTTGCAGATCTGCAATAGGCGTTGTTCGATTTAAAAGACAGTCCGGCACCCTCGAAGGCTTCGGCACCTGTGATCCCCTTAGACATTCCAGTCATATCAAGCCAGCTCCCTGAGTCTGACCTACTGTGGTTGGATCTACCGCCATTTTCCGTTGCCTTCTTACCGGTCCTGCCAATCTTATCCACATAGTGGAGCTTGTCTGAGCTTCCAAAACCCAATTCAACCCTCATTGTTCCTCCACGCCGCGGTCCCAACCACCATGACTACATCGAATCGCTCAGCCAGCAAGAGACTACCCATCAGTTGCCAAGCATGTCGAACTAGAAAGATACGCTGCTCTCGTGACGGACGTCCATGCCAGACCTGTGTTCGCCGCGGATTGGGCGCTGAGGACTGCATATACCTGGGTCAGCCCAGGCTCTCATCCGAGCATACCTTGACGGTAGAAACGGCAGGGCAGAACGAGTTACTTGCACGGATCCGCAATCTCGAGGAGCTACTCCAAAGACAGGCGCAATCGCGGTCAAGTGGCTCCCTATCCCCGCAAAACTCACCGAGTGCGACAGGCAGCCTCCTTGAGACGGATAGTGCCATTGACCCGGGATCCAGAGATATGAGAATCCCATTGCTCAATAACGTTGGCACTCTCCAAACATTCGCTTCTGGATACGTTCGCTATCTGCCACTAGCAAGTAGCCAAGTGAGCCCGACAGCCACAGGCACCTATTCTTTGCCAAGCGTGGACACCGAGATACCGGATGAGAGCGATGACCTGCAAATTCCGTTGGCTAAGAACTGCGTTTCCAGAGATGAGCTACTTGCCATCCTCCCACCTCGCCGGTACTGTGATGCTTTGAAAGATGTTTACTTCCGAGTCTTTTCACCTGTAGGTCGGAACGTTTTGCTTGATTCCTTTTCTCATATAAGTCTTCCGCTCAGTTATCCGAACTAATCCGAAGGTCAGTTGTTTCATATTCTTCACGACCTGACATTCGAGGCCGAGTACCAGCAATTTTGCCATGATCCGAGTAGTGTGACAACGGCCTGGATTGCGCTCCTATTCGCCATTCTGGCAATTGCTGTCACAGCGCTTGAGGACGATGAGCCCTTACTCTCCGATCTCGGCCGTGAGAAAACGGTCACCCGTAACATCAAAATTCTCTCCTCACGGTATCGATCTGCCTCACTGCGCTGTCTGGCAGCAGACGACGTCCTCTCTCGTCACTCCATTAACTCTCTTCAGTCTCTTATCCTCATAAACTATGCACGAATCCATCGGGGGCTCCCGACGTGGACTCTGTTGGGTTTCACACACCACGTCGCGATATCGATGGGCTGCCATGTTGATCCAGATAGATTCCCGCTTGGGCCCATCGAGCGGGAAGAGCGCAGGCGTGCTTGGACCGGAGTGACAATGCTCTACATTGTTCAGAACACGGTATTTGGACAGTTTGACCACCAGGTAGTTTCCCAAGGCGTGAAACTTCCGTTGGAGATCAACGACGTGGACCTCCTTACGGGGTCTCTTTCCGAACAATCCACAAGCCCAACTCAAATGACATATCTTCTGCTTGAGTTTCGTCTGGACAAGATATTCTCCATGATCTGCCGAACTCTTTTCAGCTTCTACCCCAAGTTCAGCCTCTCGCAGATCGAAACGCAGATTTTGTCCGTCCACGATATGTGCGATAGGCGATACCAGATTCACACGAACCTTGAGCCTTTGCCGATCCATCATGTGGCCAATCTGAATATTCTTTACAGCTACATCCACCAGTTACTCCTGCTTCTCCTCCGTCCGAGTCTTTGCTGCTATCTCCAGGGTGATTTTACTCCGGAGACATACGCTTCGAGAACTAAATGCGTTGCCTCCGCCAAGGCATCGCTCTCGATATACCAAGCACTCCATGAGTCGCCTCAGTTCGCCTCGTACAAATGGTACAATAGTGGCATCGGGAGCTTCCATGCCTTCCACGCGGCTGTGGTCTTATCAGTGACTTTAATGTACCCGGAGAGCCATTTCGAGTTCGTCGAGATCAAAGAAACGCTCTGGAAGTCGTTGGATGTTTTTGCTGCTTCATCAAATCGCAGCAATTTCTGCAGCAAAGCTGTCCCCGTCCTACGTCAAATCATGTGAGTCCATCGGCCTCCTTTCTATCCCTGAGTTGAACTAACCGACCGCAACCTGTAGCGACATGGCCTGCGCTAGAGGCCAACAAGCAGTCTTGGCCGTCGACCCAAACACCGGCATCGTAAGCCCCTCTACCGAGTACGCGCCGGGCTTATCGCCCATGGCGTCGGAGTACATCACCGAGCCACTCTTTGCTCAGCTCCAACCCCAAAACTGGGTGGGTCCAACTTCCGTCCCCTGGGACGGTTGGAAGTTCCTCTCCGAACAAGGATAACGACTAGAGCGACATACGACTACACAACTGCTTAGAGTGACATAATATCTGTCACTTTGTCGGCTTCATCTATTGCTCTAGGAGTCTTTTTGCATAGCATTAGACCCGGGCTTTGGGCGACACCAAGCGTCTCGGTCCTCGCTTATGTCTAGATAGTCACTGTCTGCCATCGAATAGACACACCAAGCGTTGATATCAATCACGCACGCTCTGAAGGACATAACTCCACTGCTCTGTCCACTTGGAGACTATGTCTCGAGGGGAGGTTCCATCTATGATAAGACAGCGAGGACAACTCACCATAACCGTGTCCAAAAAAGGTCGACAGCACAACACAGCGACCTTGATCCTACCAGGCTTGAACTGTAGTCGCTAGATCGACATCGGCCAAGCGGATTTCGGAGATTTTCATTCCGCTAATACACAATAACAACATGAGTAGCGTTTTCGGTACCTAGGCATCATTTGCAATTCTCTGTAAGTATTTACTTTGAACGGGTTTGTGGATTTCTTTAATTTGATAGGCGGGCCTCGTTAACTACCAGCCCTCTAATGTGAAAATATAATCAATGCTATTCCATTTGTCTATCAATCGAGACATATTTGGACCACAGTCAAACCCACTAATATTCTGTTCCCACTCTCACAAGCATTCATCACAATGAAAATAATCTCCTTGCTTACCACTCACTCTTGATACACCACCTCAACACGCTGAGAATCGCATTTCGCATCCGGATCCTCACTATCACCTCGCTCTCCAGTCATGATTACTTTATCGCCAAAGGAAGCAGCGATTTCCTCGAGGGTCCGCTGCTTCGTTTCGCTGGATATGGATGAGCGTCATCATCGACACTGTCGGGAGTAGGTGGTCACTTACGGGAGGTAGAAATAGGCAATGGTAAGGAAGAAAACGGTGCATGCGACGAAGACGTAATAGTAGTTCTCGCCGATGTTGGCGAATGCGCTGGGGCCGGCTTCAGTGACTGGGAGCAGTGTTAGGGAGTTCCGATGTTGATGTTCCTAGTGTAGGTGATGTGGTATGGGGATGGAAAAGGGGTAAGGGAAGGTGTTGACTAACTGGCGACGTTGACAATGAAGTGCGATGCTGCTGCTAGTCCCATTACTTTGCTTCGGATGGCTATGGGGAGGACTTCGGCGCCGTAGAGCCAGGTTGTGCTGTTGAGCATGCCGTCTGTGGCGTGAGCGCGTTAGTTTCGTTCGGTTTATATTGGTGCTTGAGTGGTAAATGGTGACTTACAGTATGCTACGACAAAGAGATATATTCCCAAAATGGCGAAGCCTTTGCCGACTCGGTTATTGGTGTTTTGGAACTCGCGTTGCATGACGGCAGCGTAAATCTCGATGATGATGATTCCGGCTAGGCCAGAAAGGAGCATTCTATGCTTTGTTAGTAGATGCTTCCTTCTTTTATTGCTGGTTTGTCGGGGGGATAGTGTACTTTCGACGACCCCATTGGTCGGTTAGGTATTTGGTGGTGAGGCAGTTGAAGATGAATGCCACGGTGCCGTATACGGCGGCTAGTGCAAGGATGGTGTGCGAATCTATGCCGAGGGATTTGTATAGGGTCGCTGTTTATATGAGTATGTAGGTAAGGCATGGTGGGAGTTTGGGGACACTGACTTTGATAGTACTAGACGATGGTCAGCTGTCATGAATTCTAGCACAAGAGAAGAGCAGTGCTTACCTGTATGACATTCACGCCAGTCAGACTTGTCATAGTCTGTACAGCAATCGATCTATCCGAGCGCATCAGAGGTGGTGATATGGTTTATACTGGGGGATGAGAGTAACTTACACCAATGCACGACGTCTGAACAGCCTAAAGATATCCTTGTAGGAAGTTATCTCTCGCTCTTTCTCATACTGGATCTGCGCAACCATTGCGGCAAACTCCTGCTCAAGTTCATCTGCGTGTAGATCCCGGCGGATTTTCTTGAATTCGGCTCGGGCCTGCTCAACATTTCCTTTTCGGATCAAATGACGGGGTGAGTCAGGCATGAAGGTGATGAGTCCGAAAAACATCACGAGTCCCCAGGGGATCTGTATTCCAAGAGGCAATCTCCATTGTACTGGCCCGTAGGGAGCGAAGCTGCAAGCATACCCGACCCAATTTGAAGCCATTGTTCCGAAGGCGATACCGCAACCTGAGATGCCACCGATCAAACCGCGATAGCGAGGGTCGGAGATTTCGCTCAGATAAATAGGGACCGTAGCGACCAATCCTCTAAAGCACAATGGTATGGTTAGTCTTGCGTTGAAGAAGACTCCTCAAATTATTGCAAACAGCACTCACCCAACTGCATATCCAGCTAACGCACGCCCGGCAAGAAACATCCCAATATTGACTGCCGCCGTCTGAATTATCGTTCCAATTGTGACAATTCCACACAGCAGCTCCATAAATCGAAGACGTCCAAGTTTATCTCCGAGGGCAGTCTGGGTGAGCGCACCAACTGCTTCGCCAGCAATGTAAACGGAAACAACCTAAGTCAGTTTAGCAAAAGTTTCGCCGTCAGCTAATAGCTCCAACATACAGCACCTGTAAGGCCATCAGATGGTTTGTTCATGTAATTTATCCAACTCTGATGAGCGATTGCTAACTGAGTTAGCATAACAATGGTGGAATACCCCGTTTGCTGTCCTTACTTGTTGTCGCAATTCCCGTATCGAACCCCTACGTAGTATCTCATTAAAAATGGCCTCACTCAAACAAATGGATGAGAATAGAGGCTAACTCACAAAAAGAAAGGTTCCGATTGCAGAGAAAATTGCGACTCCAAAGATGTACCAAGCAGCCATCTTGACATTCAAACGGCGCAGACGGAATAGAGGTTAGAGCACATCCGATTAGCAACCATGCAAGCGAAAAGCGCCGTATTAACATATAGCTGTCATACGTCAAGCCGGGGATGTAAATGACCGCTCAGCCGAGGGTGCGCAAGGGTGGCAGGCTCGGAGTATGGCCGATCGAAAGGCCATGGGGTAAGAAGGCCTGGGGAAGCGGGCCACATCAGGGAAATGCCGTATTTGCGGGGTGGAAAGTTCAAGCACTGGAGAAAATAGTCAATTTCCCCGCAAACCAAGAGCTGCAGGCTTGGAGGGTATCCGAAGGAATCATAAGGAACACTCAAAACAGGTCTCATGCCCTCTACCTGCCTCTTTTTGTCCAAAGTGATGAAACTATCGGCAAAGACTTCGGTCAAGGATCATAAAGAAAGGGCCCGGGCCACAGAGAAACATTCTGGGGAAAGACTAGAAGCGGGGTGGCAGTGGATGATCACTTCCGGGGGGGGGGGGGGGGTCCATTAGTAGTCTCGTGACCTCCCGCCATTGACCAGTGACCACATCCCTGCTCTATTATTGCTAAACAGGGGACAAGGAATATGGCACCTGGGACTAGGTTATATCTTGCCTAAGCTCCGATGTTGATAGTTTAAGCTTTCGGAGGTTTAGAGATTTTTATTCTAGTAAGGCAAGAATAATGTACATCTCGTTGCCTGCTACAATATCGAATTGGCCAGGTGGGAGACCTTCTATATAGGCAAGCTGACGTAGGGAGTACACCTACAGTCGCGGGATAGACTCACCCTAGGCTTCCCATTTCCCAGTACACACAGAAACAATATGAGAAAGGAAATCTTAGAAGAACCAAGCGACCATAAACCCGAGACAACCAGCTGAGCAAGGGACGACCTGTCCCCCCGTATGTACTCCGTATACTCCATATAGCATAGACCAATAGCCCAGCCAGCCACTAAACCCCAAAACATCGACCTCGCTTCCCTTCCCCAATCGGGCTAGCCGCTCGCTAAATCGACACTAGGACCCCTAGTGCCAAGTGACCCTTCCGACCAGCTATAAAAGCTATCCGCGCCCGCGCATCTTTAAAATTTTTTTCTTTTCTTCTTCAGCTCTCTTTGCCTTTTGGCTTAGATCAAGTGTAGTATCTGTTCTTTTCAGTTTAATCTCTGAAAGTGTTCTAAGGAACACAACATTGATTAATCTTATTTTTGTACCTCGTGGCGGGACCTCTGTGCTTGCGCATGTCTTGCCACATAGTGTCATCGGGCTTACACTACCTCCGATCGACGCGAACCCTTTTTCATCAATTTGGTCGGCTTGTTCGACTGGTTGGAGGAGAAGACTTGTGGATGAACGTATTTTGGTGTTTTTTTTGGGTTGTGGATGGTATCGGTCGCTTGCGTGGAAGTAGTCCTAGTCGTAATCAGTATTCGATAGACTAGTGACTAGTGTCGAGTCTTCGCAAAGATAGTAACACTAAAGCCTCTGTGAAGGTCGATACTTACTGTCTCCATTGTATTCCGGATGCGCTACAGCATTGGCCGTGTAAAGAACCCATGTCAGATAAGGCTCTTCTAGGACATACAAAATTTCTACTATGACTTCATGCCAAGTCGGCCTACAGTCTACAGCAATCAGGCCAGCACAATAGTTCGTCAAGAGACTCATCAACTAGGAGTCATATATTCTTTCTTTTTTTGAATATGAGACCCTATTCCATCTTCCATTGCCGATGTCATAGCCGCCGCCGCATAGCGGTCTGTGCAATGCATGAAACCCAGAGCCGAACAAGGAAACCGCAAATCTAGAAGACAAGAGCAGCACCCTTGGTCTTCTTGTCACCACTGTTGAGAAAGCATGGTTAGCATCATTCCCGGGTCGTATCACAGGTAAGGAAACATACCCAAGCTCGAAGTGCTTGCAGCGCTTCAGGGAGAGCTGCTTCTTGGTCTTGCAAGCAGTGCACTCAAGACGAAGGACGATCTTCTTGGTGGTCTTGGCCTTCTTGTGGAAGACGGGCTTGGTCTGACCACCATAACCGCTCTGCTTCCGGTCGTAACGACGCTTACCCTGGGCGAACAGAGAGGCCTATAGATCATGATTGCATCAGCATTGGTCGCGCGCGGTTGGCTCGGATGCTTGGGCAGTGTTCACCTTTCCAGCCTTGTACTGGGTGACCTTGTGCTGGGTGTGCTTGTGGCACTCCTTGGACTTGCAGTACGTCCGGCGGGTTTTCGGAACGTTGACCTGAATGCGAGAAGATTGATCAGCCACTGCTGCTGTGGAATGGTATAACGTCTGCAGCTTGTTCCCGGGTTCCTCGTCGTCGGAGATTGTGATTCACGATGGGCACGGCATCACAGATGAGTAAAGCAGATTGAGGGCTGGCGATGATTTGGTCGCTATGGCAGGATATTTCGATTCATTGTTTTGGTCGCACGCAACATCTTCATTCGCTTCATCCCACAAGATTCGCGGGGAAACCCCCCACGTCGAAATCCCCATCAATTCTAACCATTTTTGTGCGTTTCTCTTGGGGGGTCGAAATGTTCGTTCGCAGCTTGGATTGTTGCGCTTCGTGAATAGTGCCGTTTTTCAACTCGGTCTGTCGTCCAAAAAGTGCCGTAGGTCGTCCCACTTCGCAATATACCGATTTATCGAACACACTTCTCCGACGCCCAGGAACACGGAAACAAGACTGGTTAACGATCAGAACAGTGTCCTTACCATTTTGACTGATTTGGCCGGATCGCGAACTTGGTGGTCGTTGATAGTCTCTTGTCGGGAGGATCGAGTCGGGCTGGCCGTGTGTTGTGGGATTTCGTTCGCTTAGGGCGCGGCCTAACCGCGTTTGTGTGCCATCCGCCAAGACCCAGCCCGGATTACCGAATGCCTCAGGCATGACCCATATCATCCCCATACCACATTTCATTATTCTCGCTCGTGAATGACGCTGTATCGGTGCTAATGTTCGGAGACCCTTAGTGGAACCCTTTGCCGACAAAGACGGCTTCTCCTCCGCCATAGAATGATGTTCCTTTACAGAATTCCAGCCCTCTTTCTTGCCCGACAAGCCACTCCCCCTTCATGGAGATGACCCCGTCTTCTCGAAACCAGTACTTCTCCCGGAGCTTCTCATTAATCTTCTCCACCCTTTCTACCAATGCAGCCACTCGCGCATGGTCCACCGTCTCTCCTCCTGCTTGATTGGGGTTCTCTAGTACAAACCCGTCCTGGGTGATGAAACGTGCAATCGTAATATGTGCTGAGAGGGCAATGTACCTCGGCCTCATTTGTAACCCCGTCGCTGTGACAATACCAGAAACATCACGACGTAAATGGTGATATGTGTATGCATCGTTTGTTACGTTGTGAGCAGTAGTCGTCTCCTCTCCGGCAGCAGGGACAAAGCTCAGCGCCATCGCAGTAGCATCGTAGCTGACCATGGGTTTAACCAGGCGCGTCCGATGGTGGACTAGATAATCCACCAGTTCCGGCACAACGCCACGGTTCTGGAGATGAGAAGCCAATCCTTCAATCTCCGGCTCAGGTCGACAGCTAGCGATCTCCAGTGTTGTCATGTGCAATTGCTCTGGGGGCGTAAACCAAACGCCTAGCAATACCATTACCAGTAAAGTGATCAGCGAATCAAGGAAGATCCTGGCAGGAACACGGCATTACTAACTTGGCGCTACCTCAATAATATCCTGCTGGACCTCAGCCACCAAGTCCCGGATATGCTGCGGCGGTCGAGCGTAGAGAGTCAGGTTGTGCCGAGGATCGACGAACGGCGATGTGTCGCTGTCAGCTTCCGCATGTGTATGCAACTTGCTCAGAATCTCATCAATCTGCCAGCCTTTGAAGTCAGGGCTGAGGAGTTTATCTTTGAATTGCGCATTGCGGTTGAATCGATGAGACTCATATCGAGCTTGGATTTGTTTCTGTTCTCAGGATGAGTAAGGAGGGTTGTTCTTGGAGGAGCGGTTGGAACCTTGGGATTATACAGGGTCATCTTGGCATTCTATGATCAGATGGTCGAGGGGATTAGGCTCCTGAATGCTTTTTTCCATTTTATCTAGTCTGACAGTGGTTTGGTAGCTTGTAGCAGGAGAACTCTAGAAGATATTTGGGGGGGGTGTTGTTGATAGTAGTAACAGAATGCCAAGGACCGGTGCTATATATATCTCACCTGCCTTGAGGGGCACAGGCACAAGCCGAAGTCTTGCCTGAATGTAAACAGGCAACAAAAGCATGATCCATCCGATGCGATTATCTTCCCATAAAGGACAATATACCAAAAAAAAAAAACAATACTCCTATATAATCAAGTCTAAACTACTACACCGCTACCACTAAAAACCAACGTAGCATCATCCCACCCCAAGGCCCAGTCCGGGGCTCAGCAGCAACCGCTGACTATCGCCGGCCTCCGTTATTTTGATGCCCCACCAAAAACCCCGCCGAAGCTTTCCGTCACCAGTCCAGTCAACATCCACCGCCGTCATTCCATTCTACCTTACCTTACCTATATTAGAGCGTCGCGTCTTCGTGTTTACACCTCATTTTCTTCTTCCAACCACACCCCGGTAAACAAACCCCTCACTACAGTCGCTATCTACCCATCATGTTGATCAAGTGAGTTTCGTGTCCCATCCCCCTACCGCAGAGCCAATGACGCAGATGGCCATGCCGCGAACATCAGCTAACCCGCGTCTTTCCTCCAAAATATAGAGTCCGTACCCTCACTGGCAAGGAGATCGAGTTGGACATCGAGCCGGACTATAAGGTATGTACATATATATATATTTTATCTTGTGGGTTCTTGTCCGTTGGGTGTGATGGGCTGCGGCTCAACTGGCTAGCTTAGCTGGTTGGTTGGTTGGTTGCAAGGCTCGGCTGGGCTCATCACATCTTATCGGACAGGGGAATCTACTTGAATTATCTTCGTTCTCGTGTCGCTGACAATACTCGCAGGTGTCCCGGATAAAGGAGCGCGTTGAAGAGAAGGAGGGCATTCCGCCTGTTCAGCAGCGGTTGATTTTCGGTGGAAAGCAGATGTACGTGTCCCGGATAGTACAATACGGTTGTGGTTATAGGTATGGTATGGTTATGCTGACACGAGGAAATGGAAACAGGGCCGACGATAAGACCGCTTCAGAGTATAACCTGGAAGGAGGTGCCACGCTACACTTGGTGCTTGCTCTTCGTGGTGGATGCCTGTGATCGGGGGTGGAAGAGAGATGGTGAGAGAGATCTGTATTATCTTTCAGGCCGGCATTTTGAACGCTTCGTAGCGTTGTTCTGTGCATGGCGCTTTTCAACGGGGGCGGGTTATAATGAGCTACTCCCAACGCAGTAATGACAGTTTTCTTTTTTGAAAGAGGATATCAACTAAGTAACCGGTGTCCTGACGGATGGGGTTTCTATATCTATAACTCTCTAGGCTAGGACTATGACGCCTGTATCTATGTAGAAGGGAAGGTGTAGGGACGAGCCAGAAAGATATATAAAAGAGGCGCTCGAGAACCAAACATCGCATGCGTAGGCCTCGCCATGAGTTCTCGATATGGCTCTCTAAATTGAGATCCCCGCCGGAAATGCAACAGGCCACCGTGCCTGACTCGAGCCTGGGCAGTATGTCCAAAAGAAAAAGAAAAGTAAACGAACGAAAGCCTTCAGTGGTATCATTTGCAAAACGCCATCAACTCAACCTGTGCACTAGACTGCGCTGGTGCCAAACGCCAATCCTATGAATAATGGGTGATCCTGTATATCTAACGATGCAATGGGACTCATAGAAGTCATTATATGCCCCGTCAGTTTACCTTCTTCTTCTTGGGCTGAATGAAGAGGCTCGGAGCAGGCCTTTTCCGAACAACTGCAGGACGGGGTGGCTGCGGCGGGGATGCTGGCGTGTCCTCTACCCCAGGCCTTAGCTGGGATCTCACCCCCTTTGATAAAGATTCGGACGGATCCCTTGTCGGCGGTGATGTCGGTGTATTCCTCACAGGCCTACTGGTCGCAGCAGGCGCATGCGACTGCGGGTTAGTGGCCCGTCCTGAGGTTATTGCTCGCAGACGGGCTTCCCTCTCACGCAAGGTAGGATTGGCCATCGGATTGTTCTGGCTTGAAGAGCCAGTACTAACCTGCGATCGCGACCGACCGGGCACTCTCAGAGCTGGGGGGTCCTGTCGTCGAGGGACAGCGGGCTCAACAGGACGTCTGTGTTCCTCGATCAACGCGCGTGGGGCCTGCCTGACCTGGGTTGCTCTGTTATTGAGATGCTTTGTTGGCACAGCCAGAACGGTATTCCTCCTTGTAGCCGTGAATATGCTGTTCTTCTTCTTTGTCTCCCGCGGAGCCTGGGGTCTACCAAATGCCCAGGCGGGTGGCCCCATGGGGTCTGAAGAGCCTGCTGAAGAGCTTGCCCCGGCCTTGGACGAGAAGACCGGGGCAATTCCGCCCATCTTCCGATCGAAAGAAGCATATCGCTGCTTTGCGGTCGGCCTCTCGCGGGGAAGACCGATGATTCGTCGATCCGGGACAAACTTGGCACTGTGCTTTTCGCGCTCCGAGCTGATGCCATCTAGAGCCAGCTTCAACTTTTCAGCATCTTCATCCAAAGCCCTTTGAACTTGTTCCCGAAGATCACAATATACGTCATACCAACAATCGGGTCTTTCAGGCAGATCGTATTCCTCCCATCGTGGGATATCTCGCTTTATAAACTCGAGCCAGAGCTCTTCGTCATCTCGCATAAGGTGTGGGGACTGCAGTTCCAGAGATCTCTGTCGTGTGGGGGAGATCGATAGTTAGCCCAGGGGCATTCACTGACGCTGAACCGGGGGGGGGGGGGGGGG